>JAQJVL010001617.1:0-164185 GCA_035578905.1 Stictocephala bisonia | reverse complement strand
GTGTCACACGGAAACAACATGGAAGATAAATGGAAAATGCTCAACTTCTGGACACTAAATACAGTACTTTGGCTTGAAGAAGATTACTGGGAGTAATATAAAATAATGTTGATTTATTAATCAAATAAACTGTAAAGTATGTAGTGTTGCCTATTTAATGATATTTTTGCTGATTAAATAGTATGCGATAACATAGTTTTAAATTATTCTACCTTTTTTCAAAGAACTCTTAAAATAATATTGTATCAAGATTAGGGAATTATGAGAAATATAAAACATTTAACAAATCATACAGTATTCCGGCTAAAAAATAACTTTCGACCATTTCGTTATTTATAATCAAAGCACATCGTGTTTTATATCACTTTTCTTAGTTTTGTTAGTACTTTACAAATATTCTATTAAAATTGAGATATTATGAGAAAGTAAAAAAAGTTAATAATTCTATTAGAGGGGCTAGTTGGTGACTCATTATGGAAACAGCCGCGAGCGCCGGGGGGAGGAAAGGACCGACACAGGTAGCTGGCGGGTCCGTGCGCCACCCTACCGTATACAGACTGTAGTAACAGATTGACGTTTATAATTTCAAGACGACCCACCCGCCCGTCCATACACGTACAGAGATATTGACCCACCCGCCCTCTCATACACGTACAGTTGTATTAGCACAACCCACCCATATACATACAGAGATATTGACCCACCCGCCCTCTCATACACGTACAGTTGTATTAGAACAACCCACCCATACACATACAGAGATATTGACCCACCCGCCCTCTCATACACATACAGAGATATTGACCCACCCGCCCACCCATACACATACAGAGATATTGACCCACCCGCCCACCCATACACATACAGAGATATTGACCCACCCGCCCACCCATACACATACAGAGATATTGACCCACCCGCCCACCCATACACATACAGAGATATTGACCCACCCGCCCACCCATACGAGTACAGAGATATTGACCCACCCGCCCGCCCATACACATACAGAGATATTGACCCACCCGCCCACCCATACACATACAGAGATATTGACCCACCCGCCCACCCATACGAGTACAGAGATATTGACCCACCCGCCCGCCCATACGAGTACAGAGATATTGACCCACCCGCCCGTCCATACACGTACAGTGGTATTGACCCACTCGCCCACCCATACACATACAGAGATATTGACCCACCCGCCCACCCATACACGTACAGTGGTATTGACCCACCCGCCCACCCATACACATACAGAGATATTGACCCACCCGCCCACCCATACACATACAGAGATATTGACCCACCCGCCCACCCATACACATACAGAGATATTGACCCACCCGCCCACCCATACACATACAGAGATATTGACCCACCCGCCCACCCATACACATACAGAGATATTGACCCACCCGCCCACCCATACACATACAGAGATATTGACCCACCCGCCCACCCATACGAGTACAGAGATATTGACCCACCCGCCCGCCCATACACATACAGAGATATTGACCCACCCGCCCACCCATACACATACAGAGATATTGACCCACCCGCCCACCCATACACATACAGAGATATTGACCCACCCGCCCACCCATACACATACAGAGATATTGACCCACCCGCCCACCCATACGAGTACAGAGATATTGACCCACCCGCCCGCCCATACACATACAGAGATATTGACCCACCCGCCCGCCCATACACATACAGAGATATTGACATACCCGCCCACCCATACACATACAGAGATATTGACCCACCCGCCCTGTCATACACATACAGTTGTATTGACCCACCTGCCCACCCATACACATACAGAGATAGTGACCCACCCGCCCACCCATACACATACAGAGATATTGACCCACCCGCCCACCCATACACATACAGAGATATTGACCCACCCGCCCACCCATACAATTACAGAGATATTGACCCACCCGCCCACCCATACGAGTACAGAGATATTGACCCACCCGCCCGCCCATACGAGTACAGAGATATTGACCCACCCGCCCACCCATACGAGTACAGAGATATTGACCCACCCGCCCGCCCATACGAGTACAGAGATATTGACCCACCCTCCCACCCATACACGTACAGTGGTATTGACCCACCCTCCCACCCATACACGTACAGAGGAATTGACCCACTCGCCCACCCATACACATACAGAGATATTGACCCACCCGCCCACCCATACGAGTACAGAGATATTGACCCACCCGCCCGCCCATACGAGTACAGAGATATTGACCCACCCTCCCACCCATACACGTACAGTGGTATTGACCCACCCTCCCACCCATACACGTACAGTGGTATTGACCCACCCTCCCACCCATACACATACAGAGATATTGACCCACCCGCCCACCCATATACATACAGAGATATTGACCCACCCGCCCTGTCATACACGTACAGTGGTATTGATCCACTCGCCCACCCATACACATACAGAGATATTGACCCACCCGCCCGTCCATACACGTACAGAGGAATTGACCCACTCGCCCACCCATACACATACAGAGATATTGACCCACCCGCCCACCCATACGAGTACAGAGATATTGACCCACCCGCCCGCCCATACGAGTACAGAGATATTGACCCACCCTCCCACCCATACACGTACAGTGGTATTGACCCACCCTCCCACCCATACACGTACAGTGGTATTGACCCACCCTCCCACCCATACACATACAGAGATATTGACCCACCCGCCCACCCATACACATACAGAGATATTGACCCACCCGCCCTGTCATACACGTACAGTGGTATTGATCCACTCGCCCACCCATACACATACAGAGATATTGACCCACCCGCCCACCCATAAACGTACAGTGGTATTGACCCACCTGCCCACCCATACATTACAGTGGTATACGTACAGTGGTACCAAAACGATCATAGGTGGTTCTAACGTTTTGTTACGTAATTTAAAAACACCATAACTGGTGAGACTTTAGTTGTAGTATGTCATAACGACAACGTAAATAAGTGTTCACCTCAGAATGAATATTCTAAAAGAAAATATAATTAATTAATGTATTCTCTAAATTTAGGAGTATCAATGATCTGAATAATCCATCCATACTTGTCTAAGAATTTTCCAGAACTTATAACCACTGAAATTTGAGTACAAATTTTTGACTGAGATGATCGCCTTCGGATCGAGGACAAAGGTTGTTGGGATGGTTAGTACTCAAGGTCAGCCACCACGCTACCATTGACCGACCGTAACATGCGTAGGCCAGCTCCCATAACAAAGAGACGTAATGTCACAACAAAGATAAACTCTTGTGATGTAACATGCCGAAGGAAATTTACTCCAACAACGAATATGAGATAGGCACAGATGTTTTCAAACATGGAGGTATCAAAACTTAGTTCGAAGGTCCGTTGAATAAAGTACATTGCAAGGTAAACATGTTTTTAGGTGTGGTAAATATTGGGCACATATTTTTGGTACACCCATATGAAAATCATATCGCTTGTGTAGAACAAAAAATTGAAAGGGTCGGTAAGAAACTAAGTGGACATTTTTTATTTTTTATTATTCTTTTTTTGGTAACATAAATAGCTAGAAGAATTTATCATTACGAACAGTTAATGAAAAACAAATATTTTCCATAAATGGCTAGAGTTACTTCGTTTAAAATCATTATGAACAGTTAACGTGCAACAAATACTTTCCTTAGATGGCTAGAGTTACTTCGTTTATGATCATTATGTAACAGTTAACGCGCAACAAATACTTCCCTTGAATGGGTAGAGTTACTTTGTTCACGATCATTATGTACAGTTAACGTGCAACAAATACTTTCCTTGGATGGCTAGAGTAACTTCGTTTATGATCATTATGTACAGTTAACGCGCAGCAAATATTTTCCTTTAATGGCTAGAGTTACTTAGTTTACGATCATTATTTACAGTTAACGTGCAGCAAATATTTTCCTTGAATGGCTAGAGTTACTTCGTTTACGATCATTATTTACAGTTAACGTGCAGCAAATATTTTCCTTGAATGGCTAGAGTTACTTCATTTACGATCATTATTTACAGTTAAGTGCAACAAATACTTTCTTTGAATGGGTATAGTTACTTCGTTTAAGATCATTATTTACAGTTAACGTGCAACAAATATTTTTCTTGAATGGCTAAAGTTAGTTCGTTTACGACCATTATTTACAGTTAAGTGCAACAAATACTTTCCTTGAATGGCTAAAGTTACTTCATTTACGATCATTATTTACAGTTAAGTGCAACAAATACTTTTCTTAAATGGCTAAAGTTAGTTCGTTTACGATCATTATTTACAGTTAACGTGCAGCAAATATTTTCCTTGAATGGCTAGAGTTACTTCGTTTGCGATCATTATTTACAGTTAAGTGCAACAAATACTTTTCTTAAATGGCTAAAGTTAGTTCATTTACGATCATTATTTACAGTTAACGTGCAGCAAATATTTTCCTTGAATGGCTAGAGTTACTTCGTTTGCGATCATTATTTACAGTTAACGTGCAGCAAATATTTTCCTTGAATGGCTAGAGTTACTTCGTTTACGATCATTATTTACAGTTAAGTGCAACAAATACTTTCCTTGAATGGGTATAGTTACTTCGTTTACGATCATTATTTACAGTTAACGTGCAACAAATACTTTCCTTGAATGGCTAGAGTTACTTCGTTTACGATCATTATTTACAGTTAACGTGCAACAAATATTTTTCTTGAATGGCTAAAGTTAGTTTGTTTACGATCAACATTTACAGTTAACGTGCAGCAAATATTTTCCTTGAATGGCTAGAGTTACTTCGTTTACGATCATTATTTACAGTTAACGTGCAACAAATATTTTCCTTGAATAGCTAGAGTTACTTCATTTACGATCATTATTTACAGTTAAGTGCAACAAATACTTTCTTTGAATGGGTATAGTTACTTCGTTTAAGATCATTATTTACAGTTAACGTGCAACAAATATTTTTCTTGAATGGCTAAAGTTAGTTCGTTTACGACCATTATTTACAGTTAAGTGCAACAAATACTTTCCTTGAATGGCTAAAGTTACTTCATTTACGATCATTATTTACAGTTAAGTGCAACAAATACTTTTCTCAAATGGCTAAAGTTAGTTCGTTTACGATCATTATTTACAGTTAACGTGCAACAAATATTTTCCTTGAATAGCTAGAGTTACTTCATTTACGATCATTATATACAGTTAAGTGCAACAAATACTTTTCTTAAATGGCTAAAGTTAGTTCGTTTACGATCATTATTTACAGTTAACGTGCAGCAAATATTTTCCTTGAATGGCCAGAGTTACTTCGTTTACGATCATTATTTATATTTTCCTTGAATGGCTAGAGTTACTTCGTTTACGATCATTATTTACAGTTAACGTGCAACAAATATTTTTCTTGAATGGCTAAAGTTAGTTTGTTTACGATCAACATTTACAGTTAACGTGCAGCAAATATTTTCCTTGAATGGCTAGAGTTACTTCGTTTACGATCATTATTTACAGTTAACGTGCAACAAATATTTTCCTTGAATAGCTAGAGTTACTTCATTTACGATCATTATTTACAGTTAAGTGCAACAAATACTTTCTTTGAATGGGTATAGTTACTTCGTTTAAGATCATTATTTACAGTTAACGTGCAACAAATATTTTTCTTGAATGGCTAAAGTTAGTTCGTTTACGACCATTATTTACAGTTAAGTGCAACAAATACTTTCCTTGAATGGCTAAAGTTACTTCATTTACGATCATTATTTACAGTTAAGTGCAACAAATACTTTTCTCAAATGGCTAAAGTTAGTTCGTTTACGATCATTATTTACAGTTAACGTGCAGCAAATATTTTCCTTGAATGGCTAGAGTTACTTCGTTTGCGATCATTATTTACAGTTAAGTGCAACAAATACTTTTCTTAAATGGCTAAAGTTAGTTCGTTTACGATCATTATTTACAGTTAACGTGCAGCAAATATTTTCCTTGAATGGCTAGAGTTACTTCGTTTGCGATCATTATTTACAGTTAACGTGCAGCAAATATTTTCCTTGAATGGCTAGAGTTACTTCGTTTACGATCATTATTTACAGTTAAGTGCAACAAATACTTTCCTTGAATGGGTATAGTTACTTCGTTTACGATCATTATTTACAGTTAACGTGCAACAAATACTTTCCTTGAATGGCTAGAGTTACTTCGTTTACGATCATTATTTACAGTTAACGTGCAACAAATATTTTTCTTGAATGGCTAAAGTTAGTTTGTTTACGATCAACATTTACAGTTAACGTGCAGCAAATATTTTCCTTGAATGGCTAGAGTTACTTCGTTTACGATCATTATTTACAGTTAACGTGCAACAAATATTTTCCTTGAATAGCTAGAGTTACTTCATTTACGATCATTATATACAGTTAAGTGCAACAAATACTTTTCTTAAATGGCTAAAGTTAGTTCGTTTACGATCATTATTTACAGTTAACGTGCAGCAAATATTTTCCTTGAATGGCCAGAGTTACTTCGTTTACGATCATTATTTATATTTTCCTTGAATGGCTAGAGTTACTTCGTTTACGATCATTATTTACAGTTAACGTGCAGCAAATATTTTCCTTGAATGGCTAGAGTTATTTCGTTTACGATCATTATTTACAGTTAACGTGCAGCAAATATTTTCCTTGAATGGTTAGAGTTACTTCGTTTACGATCATTATTTACAGTTAACGCGCAGCAAATATTTTCCTTGAATGGCTAGAGTTACTTCATTTACAATCATTATTTACAGTTAACGTGCAACAAATACTTTCCTTGAATGGGTATAGTTACTTCGTTTACGATCATTATTTACAGTTAACGTGCAACAAATACTTTCCTTGAATGGGTATAGTTACTTCGTTTACGATCATTATTTACAGTTAACGTGCAACAAATACTTTCCTTGAATGGCTAGAGTTACTTCGTTTACGATCATTATTTACAGTTAACGTGCAACAAATATTTTTCTTGAATGGCTAAAGTTAGTTTGTTTACGATCAACATTTACAGTTAACGTGCAGCAAATATTTTCCTTGAATGGCTAGAGTTACTTCTTTTACGATCATTATTTACAGTTAACGTGCAGCAAATATTTTCCTTGAATGGCTAGAGGTTACTTCGTTTACGATCATTATTTACAGTTAACGTGCAGCAAATATTTTCCTTGAATGGCTAGAGTTACTTCGTTTACGATCATTATTTACAGTTAACGTGCAGCAAATATTTTCCTTGAATGGCTAGAGTTACTTCGTTTACGATCATTATTTACTGTTAACGTGCAACAAATATTTTTCTTAAATGGCTATTATCTTTTATATATAATTTTAATATATAGTATATTATATATAAACTTTAAATATTATTATATTATTATAAATATTAAATTATATATATTTTATATATAGCTTATATCCCCCTTGCCTAATATTATCTGTCATTAAAATTCAAACAGGATATATTGTAAATTTAAGATAGTAAATAATTCATTTACGAATAACCATTTTTCATAATAATTTGCCTTTATCAATTCAAGATAAACTCATTTTATGTGTAAAAGCCTTCATGAAGGTTAGGTGGAACGTTCAATCGTGAATAATTAAGGAAAAATAATACAAAAAATAGTCGACTGTCATTTACTGCCAATTCGGATTCATTCCTGTATAATTTTCTCGTCTAGATGTATGTACAGATCAGATATTACAGTGTGAATTAACGACCAGTTATTGGCTTTGTTTGTGAGGTCTTTCAGTATCTTTGACAAAGAGATTTTAGAGAGGAGTAGGACAAGGAGAATGATTGACCTAACAATCATTGCTAATTTGTGTCATTCTTTATGTTACAAAGGGCCAATAAAATGTTACTACCATAGGAATATGATACTATCATGGTTGAAGTCAAGGATAAAGTCGATTTATTCTATACTATAACCGTAGACTTAAAGACACGCATCTAAATAAAAAGACAAAACTAAATCAATAATATTATCTCGGAGTAACGCTAAATCGAGAGAGACTTAAACCAGGAGGTGGTAACACTAAGTCGAGGAGAGACTTCTACCAGGAGGGAGTAACACTAAATCGAGGAGAGACTTCTACCAGGAGTGAGTAACACTGTTGAGGATGGACTTAAACCAGGAGGTGGTAACACTAAGTCGAGGAGAGACTTCTACCAGGAGGGAGTAACACTGTTGAGGATGGACTTAAACCAGGAGGTGGTAACACTAAGTCGAGGAGAGACTTCTACCAGGAGGGAGTAACACTGTTGAGGATGGACTTAAACCAGGAGGTGGTAACACTAAGTCGAGGAGAGACTCCTACCAGGAGGGAGTAACATTAAATCGAGGAGAGACTTCTACCAGGAGGGAGTAACACTAAATCGAGGAGAGACTTCTACCAGGAGGGAGTAACACTAAATCGAGGAGAGACTTCAACCAGGAGGGAGTAACACTAAATCGAGGAGAGACTTCTACCAGGAGGGAGTAACACTGTTGAAGATAGACTTAAACCAGGAGGTGGTAACACTAAGTCGAGGAGAGACTTCTACCAGGAGGGAGTAACACTGTTGAGGATGGACTTAAACCAGGAGTTGGTAACACTAAGTCGAGGAGAGACTTCTACCAGGAGGGAGTAACACTGTTGAGGATGGACTTAAACCAGGAGGTGGTAACACTAAGTCGAGGAGAGACTCCTACCAGGAGGGAGTAACATTAAATCGAGGAGAGACTTCTACCAGGAGGGAGTAACACTAAATCGAGGAGAGACTTCTACCAGGAGGGAGTAACACTAAATCGAGGAGAGACTTCTACCAGGAGGGAGTAACACTAAATCGAGGAGAGACTTCTACCAGGAGGGAGTAACACTGTTGAAGATAGACTTAAACCAGGAGGTGGTAACACTAAGTCGAGGAGAGACTTCTACCAGGAGGGAGTAACACTGTTGAGGATGGACTTAAACCAGGAGGTGGTAACACTAAGTCGAGGAGAGACTTCTACCAGGAGGGAGTAACACTAAATCGAGGAGAGACTTCTACCAGGAGGGAGTAACACTAAATCGAGGAGAGACTTCTACCAGGAGGGAGTAACACTAAATCGAGGGGAGATTTCTACCAGGAGTGAGTAACACTGTTGAGGATGGACTTAAACCAGGAGGTGGTAACACTAAGTCGAGGAGAGACTTCTACCAGGAGGGAGTAACACTAAATTGAGGAGAGACTTCTACCAGGAGGGAGTAACACTAAATCGAGGAGAGACTTCTACCAGGAGGGAGTAACACTAAATCGAGGAGAGACTTCTACCAGGAGTGAGTAACACTGTTGAGGATGGACTTAAACCAGGAGGTGGTAACACTAAGTCGAGGAGAGACTTCTACCAGGAGGGAGTAACACTGTTGAGGATGGACTTAAACCAGGAGGTGGTAACACTAAGGAGAGGAGAGACTTCTACCAGGAGGGAGTAACACTGTTGAGGATGGACTTAAACCAGGAGGTGGTAACACTAAGTCGAGGAGAGACTTCTACCAGGAGGGAGTAACATTAAGTCGAGGGGAGACTTCTACCAGGAGTGAGTAACACTGTTGAAGACATACTTAAACCAGAAGGTGGTAACACTAAGTCGAGGAGAGACTTCTACCAGGAGTGAGTAACATTAAGTTGAGGAGAGACTTCTACCAGGAGTGAGTAACACTGTTGAAGATAGACTTAAACCAGAAGGTGGTAACATTAAGTCGAGGAGAGACTCCTACCAGGAGGGAGTATTACTGTTGAGGTTAGACTTAAACCAGGAGGTGGTAACACTAAGTCGAGGAGAGACTTCTACCAGGAGGGAGTAACATTAAGTCGAGGAGAGACTTCTACCAGGAGTGAGTATCACTGTTGAGGATAGACTTAAACCAGAAGGTGGTAACACTAAGTCGAGGAGAGACTTCTACCAGGAGTGAGTAACACTGTTGAAGATAGACTTAAACCAGAAGGTGGTAACACTAAATCGAGGAGAGACTTCTACCAGGAGGGAGTAACACTGTTGAGGATGGACTTAAACCAGGAGGTGGTAACACTAAGTCGAGGAGAGACTTCTTCCAGGAGGGAGTAACACTGTTGAAGATAGACTTAAACCAGAAGGTGGTAACACTAAATCGAGGAGAGACTTCTACCAGGAGGGAGTAACACTAAGTCGAGGAGAGACTTCTACCAGGAGGGAGTAACACTAAATCGAGGAGAGACTTCTACCAGGAGGGAGTAACACTAAATCGAGGAGAGACTTCTACCAGGAGGGAGTAACACTAAGTCGAGGAGAGACTTCTACCAGGAGGGAGTAACACTAAATCGAGGAGAGACTTCTACCAGGAGGGAGTAGCACTGTTGAAGATAGACTTAAACCAGAAGGTGGTAACACTAAATTGAGGAGAGACTTCTACCAGGAGGGAGTAACACTGTTGAAGATAGACTTAAACCAGAAGGTGGTAACACTAAATCGAGGAGAGACTTCTACCAGGAGGGAGTAACATTAAGTTGAGGAGAGACTTCTACCAGGAGGGAGTAACACTAAGTCGAGGAGAGACTTCTACCAGGAGGGAGTAACACTAAATCGAGGAGAGACTTCTACCAGGAGGGAGTAACACTAAATCGAGGAGAGACTTCTACCAGGAGGGAGTAACACTAAGTCGAGGAGAGACTTCTACCAGGAGGGAGTAACACTAAATCGAGGAGAGACTTCTACCAGGAGGGAGTAACACTGTTGGAGATAGACTTAAACCAGAAGGTGGTAACACTAAATCGAGGAGAGACTTCTACCAGGAGGGAGTAACACTGTTGAAGATAGACTTAAACCAGAAGGTGGTAACACTAAATCGAGGAGAGACTTCTACCAGGAGGGAGTAACATTAAGTCGAGGAGAGACTTCTACCAGGAGGGAGTAACACTAAATCGAGGAGAGACTTCTACCAGGAGGGAGTAACACTAAATCGAGGAGAGACTTCTACCAGGAGGGAGTAACACTACGCCGAGGAGGTAATTCTACTAGGAGTGAGTAACATTAAGTCGAGGAAATATTAATCTAATATACATCGCGTTTGGTGTAAAACATATTTTGGAAATTTGTTTACTTAAGTTGGAATTTCCGTTCTAAGGATTCATGTTCGTGGGTTAATATTAACTTGTTAAAGAAAAAGTCTAGAAAATCGAGTGGGACTCTAATATTCAATATTTACCGGTGTTTATAAATATTTGTTTAAAACGAGAATATTTTATTGTAACAACACTACTCACATTGTATTTTTTCATATCTCACCATAAAATATGATAAATTATTATAACGTTTCAATTCTTATTAAATCAAAGAATTACATAACAACTTTGTATAACACGTTACTTCACGTCCTTGAACACCGCGTCTTTGTCACGCTTTGCGTAACACCGCTGTGGAGCAAGTTCACTTTGGGTATTAAGGCTTTCAGAGATGACAGTGTCCTTTGTCCCAGATGTCCTGGCCGCTCATTGAACCGACCTTATCGCATCGCGTGATTGTAGGGCTGGAACGTGACTACATTCAAAATGTACTCGTATTGTGCTACGTCATCTGTTTTGGAACAGCTTCTCATATTAAACAATCCAAACTTACAATAAATCATCTAAATACAAGACCAGTAAACGTCACACAACACAATACAAATTAGTGTGACATATTGGGTATTTCTACCAATATCACTGATAAGAACTATTAATAAATGGTTAAATAATGCAATTAATTAAAACTCAATACAAATGAACCTCACACAAAACAAACTACTACAATATAAGTAAATGTTCAGATAGTACGATAATTGATTTTGGTGAACCACGCTTACCCAAGGTTACTAGAGTACACGCTTACCCAAGGTTACTAGAGTACAAGGTTGACGCATCCCTATCTCGACCCAGCTGACCAGCGGACAATAACGTCAAATGTTGTGAAACAGGCTCCAGAAGTTGTTGAAGAAGTGATTGCTTCTTATTAAAAAATTCGAACCATGATTAGGAAGAACTTTTTAAATACTAAACTATACTCCAGTAAAGTTAAGAAAAGGTGTCGAAAAACTATATGCAGTACAAGAAAAAAAAAGAAAAACTGAAAAAGACTGTTACTTAGGCAAATAAGGAGTTAATCTGGTCTATATTTAATGTCCTATTAACTTTATTAAATATTTTATTAAGTTACTTCCATATTTGTATTATTAAAATAGGCCTATTAGACGAAAGCGGGATAACAGTAGATGTTTCAATTACTTTTTTGGCCTACTGTTGAATTGTAGAAAGGCCATTCAATCTTCTGTTATTGGCTGTGGCGGTGAGTGGTAGGCGGGCGGTCACCCCGTGACGTCATTCGCCCCACTCAACCAAACCGTGAAAACGGCCAGATGCGTCAACCTTGCACTTTAGTAACCTTGACGTTTACCATCCTCAGACCAGAGAGACTGACAAAGGAATCGAGGTAAGAAGTAAAGTTCTATAGTTTTAATACTTCTTAAATCTGAGCCAGTATCATCATCTACTTCATCAAAAACTGTTTGAAAAGGTATTGTCGATAATTGTGTCAGTTATATCAACTCTTTGGTGAATCATTTGACAGTGGAGTTTTACATTTTTTTAAATGGCATGGTGTAGGTATTTTTGATAGTAATTTCTCTTATATATTTTATTTTGACCTGTAAAACTAAAATACTCTATGGTCAAAACGCAGATCGTAATTGCTACTTTCGTTTTGAACGGTACCATTAGGTTAGATAAGGTTAGGTTATGTTATATATATACATAACCTATCTATACATATACATGTTTTCTTGTGAATCCCTCTGGTCTGAGGATGGTAAACGTGGTTTACCGAAATCGATCACTGTAATATTTTATACATTTTGTACTTATAATGTAATACAGTAGTTCGTGTTGTGTGAGGTTCATTTGTAATGTGCTGTTTTGTACTACGTTTTGGTTAAGGTACAGTTTCTCATATTAAACAACCCAAATTCACAATAAACCAAGAAACTAATTAAAAATATTAATTTTATTTGCTTCTTATATCGAGTGTACCAATTCTTCAATACTGAAAATAGCGCATGATTAGGATTAACATCTTTAGGACGACCGCTTGAAAAACCTCTGCCGTCGGCTGAGTCTCGCGCAGGTATAATGCCAGTCTCTGGAAATCGTAGTTCTGCGCAGGCTCTTTACTGAGCGGTTGGGCTGTAATAATGTTGAGATTGCTAATAACGTTTTGTCCGTTGTACCTCAGAACGAGTGAGTCAACGTAACAAACGTAAATGGAACGACCTTATACCAGGAAGGAGTAACACTACGTCCAGGAGGGACTTATAACAGGAGGGAGTAACATTAAGTCCAGGAGGGACTTATAACAGGAGGGAGTAACATTAAGTCCAGGAGGGAATTATAACAGGAGGGAGTAACATTAAGTCCAGGAGGGACTTATAACAGGAGGGAGTAACATTAAGTCCAGGAGGGACTTATAACAGGAGGGAGTAACATTAAGTCCAGGAGGGACTTATAACAGGAGGGAGTAACATTAAGTCCAGGAGGGACTTATAACAGGAGGGAGTAACATTAAGTCCAGGAGGGACTTATAACAGGAGGGAGTAACATTAAGTCCAGGAGGGACTTAAAACAGGAGGGAGTAACACTAAGTCGAGGAGATAATTATACCAGGAAGGAGTAACACTAAGTCCAGGAGGGACTTAAAACAGGAGGGAGTAACACTACGTCGAGGAGATAATTATACCAGGAAGGAGTAACACTAAGTCCAGGAGGGACTTAAAACAGGAGGGAGTAACATTAGGTCCAGGAGCGACTTAAAACAGGAGGGAGTAACGCTACGTCGAGGAGATAATTCTACCAGGAGGGAGTAACATTAAGTCCAGGAGGCACTTAAAACAGGAGGGAGTAACATTAAATCCAGGAGGGACTTAAAACAGGAGGGAGTAACATTAAATCCAGGAGGGACTTAAAACAGGAGGGAGTAACACTACGTCGAGGAGATAATACTACCAGGAAGGAGTAACACTAAGTCCAGGAGGGACTTAAAACAGGAGGGAGTAACATTAAGTCCAGGAGGGACTTAAAACAGGAGGTAGTAACACTACGTCGAGGAGATAATTCTACCAGGAGGGAGTAACAGTAAGTCCAGGAGGGACTTAAAACAGGAGGGAGTAACACGTCGAGAAGATAATTCTACCTGGAGGGAGTAACATTAAGTCCAGGAGGGACTTATAACAGGAGGGAATAACACTACGTCGAGGAGATAATTCTACCAGGAGGGAGTAACATTAAGTCTAGGAGGGACTTAAAACAGGAGGGAGTAACACTATGTCGAGGAGATAATTTTACCAGGAAGGAGTAACACTAAGTCACGGAGGGACTTAAAACAGGAGGGAGTAGCACTACGTCGAGGAGATAATTCTACCAGGAGGGAGTAACATTAAGTACAGGAGGGACTTAAAACAGGAGGGAGTAACATTAAGTCCAGGAGGGACTTAAAACAGGAGGGAGTAACACTACGTCGAGGAGATAATTCTACTAGGAAGGAGTAACATTAAGTCCAGGAGGGATTTATAACAGGAGGGAGTAACACTACGTCGAGGAGATAATTCTACCAGGAAGGCGTAACATTAAGTCCAGGAGGGACTTTTAACAGGAGGGAGTAACACTACGTCGAGGAGATAATTCTACCAGGAGGGAGTAACATTAAGTCCAGGAGAGACTTAAAACAGGAGGGAGTAACATTATGTCGAGGAGATAATTCTACCAGGAGGGAGTAACATTAAGTCCAGGAGGGACTTAAAACAGGAGGGAGTAACACTATGTCGAGGAGATAATTCTACCAGGAGGGAGTAACATTAAGTCCAGGAGGGACTTAAAACAGGAGGGAGTAACATTAAGTCCAGGAGGGACTTATAACAGGAGGGAGTAACACTATGTCGAGGAGATAATTCTACCAGGAGGGAGTAACATTAAGTCCAGGAGGGACTTAAAACAGGAGGGAGTAACATTAAGTCGAGGAGATAATTCTACCAGGAGGGAGTAACATTAAGTCCAAGAGGGACTTAAAACAGGAGGGAGTAACACTACGTCGAGGAGATAATTCTACCAGGAGGGAGTAACATTAAGTCCAGGAGGGACTTAAAACAGGAGGGAGTAACATTAAGTCCAGGAGGGACTTAAAACAGGAGGGTGTAACACTATGTCTAGTAGATATTAATGTAATATATATCAGTTTGATGTAAAATGTATTTTTGATATTTATTTACTAAATTTGGAATTTCTGTTAAAAGGGTTCATGTTCGTGGGTTAATATTAACTAGTTAAAGAAAAAGTCTTGACAATGCAGATTTACCAATGTTTATAAATATTCTTGTAAAACGAGAATATTTTATTGTAACAACACTACTAGACACTGTATTTTTTCATACTTCACTATAAAAAATTATAAATTATTTCAATGTTTAGATTCTTATTATATCAAAGAATTGCATAACAGCGTTGCATAACACGTTACTTCACGACCTTGAACACCGCGCTTTGTTTCATAAACCTCAATCGTTAAAGCCTGTGGAGCAAGTTTTATAAATAACACTCATATGTCTCACTTTGGGTGTTTAGGCTTTCAGAGATGACAGTGTCCTTTGTCCTAGATGTCTGGGCTGCTCATGTTTCAAGGTTGATAAGAGTTTAAGAGAAATAATGCTTCTTAGCCGGTGCCTAAATCACTGTTTTTGTAGTGTGCTATATAAATCGTTGTAAACACTATTTTTTTGGCGCTAGAATAATGATTTTTTTTGTTTTTTCCGTCTTTTGACATACTGTAATGTAAGTAAACTTATTATAAATTTTGTTTTTTATTTTATTTTAAAAAAGTGCCAAAACGGTAAACAAAACGTTTTTACAGTGTAATTTTGATTTTGAACTAATCAATGTAAACAAACAATATTTTGTAAATTAAACTTATTTTTATTTGAAATCAAACGTAATAGTGAAGACCAGAAAATATTTCAAAGCAATTGAAAAATATTGAACAATGCAATAAATTATTTTCGGAAAAATGAAAAAAATGATTTACCACATAATCTTAATGTATGCAAGAGTGGACAGTGCAGACTATCTTCTATGTCTTTAGACGTTTGCAAAATAAATTTTGTAAATGTTTGGATGTTTGTTTTGTATTTTACACATGTGATTCGTAACTTATGAACACACAAAAAAAAAAAATAAAAACTACAAATATTTACACTATTTACATAAGCACAATCCTCTTCTTAGCACCTGTGCTTCGTCAAGCACAGGCAGGGGATGAACCCCTTTTTTACAGTTTTTGCAAGCATAACCAGTTTTCTTCCTTTTACCTCCAGAACTGGTATTTTGAGCACTACATACTGAGCAATTCCGCTGTTTATTGTCTGGTTAACAGTAAAAAGGCTCATTACCGGTGACGCCGGTGGCAGACTGACGTATTGCTCGGATTTTAGTGACGGTATAGTAGGAAATTAGTAATACCAACATTATAAAACAGTAGTTTGTGGTCTAATATATTTATTTATGACCATAAACCTCCAAACTTCTTTATCTGTTAAGATAATTTGTTGCAAGTTGTAGCGTTATTTCGTAACGCCCTTATTTAAGGACGTCGGCGATTTTCGGCGAGAATCACAACGTCCATTAATAAGGATGTCAGCGGTCAAAAGATTAGTTAAGTCTTCCGTAACAAAATCCATAGTAAGAATCTTAAACACTCTTTCTGAAGTACGTAATTTAGGTATACCTAAGTCTGGGAACTAAGTTACGTAATCATTGATAATAAATAATCATAATTAAGTTACACAAGTTAAATAGTAATAATAATCTTTTCTGTGTGTGAACAGTCATTAAAATCACATACAATCGTTAATATGATGTATTCAATGCACTTAATACATTAATTAATCAATTAAAAACATATTAATATTAAAAATACCTTCCACTCCTGCAAAAATTTATCTAATTCACTCGCATTTACTGTATTGCATACGCATTAAACCAGAACTAGAGGATATAGTAATAAAATTAGATTTGGATTTTATCCCAGCGGCTCATCATAACTCAGTATCATAGTTAGAGTATCATAGCTCGGCTCATCAACCTAGTAAAACACCCTAGACACAATTAGTTGTCTTAAGGTGCATCAACCGAGTAAAACACCCTAGATACATGAAGTTGTCTTAAGGTGCATCAACCGAGTAAAACACCCTAGATACATGAAGTTGTCTTAAGGTGCATCAACCGAGTAAAACACCCTACACACAAGAAGTTGTCTTAAGGTGCATCAACCGAGTAAAACACCCTAGATACATGAAGTTGTCTTAAGGTGCATCAACCGAGTAAAACACCCTAGACACAAGAAGTTGTCTTAAGGTGCATCAACCGAGTAAAACACCCTAGATACATGAAGTTGTCTTAAGGTGCATCAACCGAGTAAAACACCCTAGATACATGAAGTTGTCTTAAGGTGCATCAACCGAGTAAAACACCCTAGATACATGAAGTTGTCTTAAGGTGCATCAACCGAGTAAAACACCCTACACACAAGAAGTTGTCTTAAGGTGCATCAACCGAGTAAAACACCCTACACACAAGAAGTTGTCTTAAGGTGCATCAACCGAGTAAAACACCCTAGATACATGAAGTTGTCTTAAGGTGCATCAACCGAGTAAAACACCCTAGACACAAGAAGTTGTCTTAAGGTGCATCAACCGAGTAAAACACCCTAGATACATGAAGTTGTCTTAAGGTGCATCAACCGAGTAAAACACCCTAGATACATGAAGTTGTCTTAAGGTGCATCAACCGAGTAAAACACCCTACACACAATTAGTTGTCTTAAGGTGCATCAACCGAGTAAAACACCCTAGATACATGAAGTTGTCTTAAGGTGCATCAACCGAGTAAAACACCCTAGACACAAGAAGTTGTCTTAAGGTTGTGCAATTGGTTTTCGGTGTTTTAATTATTTTCCAATTGTTAATACACCTTCTCTTGAGGCAGGAATAATATATAAACACAGTTTGTAACCACTACCAAAACTTGTAGCCTAATGAATTGATGAATTTAACTGATTTAAATCAGCATTAAGAAAAATGGTTCGAAGTGCATATTAAAATTTTTATAACTACGTTTTATACACATAACTGAAGTGAATAAGATGGTTTTTTTTAAACGTACTGGTACAAATATTTATAATTTTAAAGGTAAAAAAGAGTATTTTTCACCTTTAAAATTATAAATATCTTTACATTTCAAAAAAATTGAAAAAGCTTAATCCCTTCAGTTATATGTAAAAAAAGTAGTTATAATAAAATTAAACTTGTGCTTTGAACGGTTTTGTCTTAATGCTGATTTAAAATCAGCTAAATTCACCTTTTCCAAAGACCACAAGTTGTAATGAAGTGGTTAAACAATTTTTTATGTATTTTTCCTGTCTCAAGGGAAGGTACATTAACTAATTTTGATTACAAAATTTGGAAATAATTAACTCACCGAAAACTGATTGCACCACCTTAATCAAGCTTTGCATTTTTTAGTTAATTTATTTGTTTAATGTCTTCAGGGAGACTTTTGATCACCTTGACACCAACTTCACACGGCATGTGGCGTTCTGGCCGTTATGCTCGGGAGTTGTCCCTGCCTCTAGTCCCATATTGGTGAACGTCCCTGCCTTGGACTAAGCCGCACTTGAGTCGACAGTACAGGACCTCGAGGATATAAAGACAGGGCAACGTTAGCAATCTAAGCTACCTAAAGGTATTTTTACATGAATCTATTGTTTTTTTTTTTTCAATTTCGGAATGCTTCTGATGATCTTTCTTTTCAATTCTAAATATTTTTTTAAAATTTGTATTTAGAGCAGCTGTCCCACAGTCTCAACCTGATTGTTAGGTGAGGATATGTACTCGTACTTGGTGTTAAAAATAAAGTAAAATGGCACAAATAAATCTAGAATTAATTACAAATGGAACTGTCTGAATGTTTTGAGTTTTTTCTTTACATCGAGATATTATGTTCAGTAATTTTGTTTAGTATGAAAACGTTACACTTTTGAATAAAAACATGATTTAAGAGTCTGCAGAAGCTGTCGGCAATTTTGGTTTTAGAATAATGTTATTTGCGAATCCATAATTCTACGTTATTTATTGACCAACAGTTGTGTAGAAGTGTCATTTTAAACGTTACCATATTGCGAATTGAGTGTGCTTTTGAATATACGCTTGGTTTTGAAAAATACAAGTATGTGAAAATAAAAACTTTAAACTAAATATTTTTTCTTTAAAACTAATTAGGAATTCGCAAAGCAATTCCAACGTGCAATTTCATTCTTGATCAAAAGCAATTTGTTTGGACAAAAATTCCGTTAAAAATCACTGTTTAATTTGGATACGCGTGATCGTATGTCCGGTTCCAAAAAAAAAACATTGTTTTTATGGGATTAAAACCAATATGGCCGACACTCCGACAGCCTCTGCAGAGTCTTAAGCAATCGCGCTTCAGAAAGGACAATTTGCAGTGCAGAAAAAGAACAGTCCTTAAAAAAAAAACTTAAGGTCAACAAAAGTTAAGCATCTGTAATTATAATAAACGACAAAGTACCTCACTAGGACCACATGGCTGGGAGGGTTTTCCTCACGGAAATGTGATTAGTTTATCGTTAGTACCGGCGTTTACTATCAGGATTCGCTGAGGGCTTAGCCCACGATACTGGGTCAAAACCGGGAGACGAGATGAAGCAACTTTGGACATCCACGACCCAAAGATGTTCCATCGAAAATTACTGTTTAACTTGTTTTATCAAAACTGTTAGACTATTGTGAGTAATAAATGTGTTGAGGGAAAAATATTTTTAAAAATCTGAAAGGAGTTATGACTACCCAAAGTAGATGATTTTACCTTTTTATTTACATAACTTATTAAGAAATCATGCGATATATTTCATTAAAATTTTGAGAACATAGAGGACAAAAAGTATTGACTAACCTGGAGTAAAGTAAAACAAACAAAAAATTGAAGTATAAATAATTTTTTTTATAAATTACATCTGCACAAAATTGTAGTTAAAATTTCTACAGTTAGCTGAAAGACTAGAGTAATAACATGAAATGAAATAGTTTTATTGGTCTCTGACAACATGTACACAGTGTACAGCAACAGTCATAGTACAGTGGGTAGTAATAATAATAATAACTAATACGATTAATACAAATACAATAATAATATATGATAAATATGAAACAACCTTTCAAATTTTTCTTCTACTTAAAATTTTGCCCATGAGACAAATGTTTATTATAAATTTGTACAAATTGTTACTGTCGGAGCAGTAGTAGTAGTAGTAGTACAGACTTAAATGAGTACAGGACAAAACTGCGCAGCGCAACAGATGTGATTGTACCTAAGCCAACTAACACTTATTTTACCAAAACCTATAATTTCCATCCCCAAGAATTTTTAACAAATTGCCAAATAATATTAGCAATAAAAATAATATAGCAGTTTTCAAAGGAAAAGTTTAATTTATGGCTTCTTACTATAGATAAGATTGAAGACTTATTATTTTCTGTAATAAAATAATGAGAATTTACTTTGACATTTATTCATATTTGTCTTGAAGTAATTTGTATTTTTGTGTGTGAGCGATGTGTTGTTATTAATGGTCAAATATTCATATGTTTACTCAAAGTAGGTTTTACAATTTCTTTTCTTTTATTGGAAATTCGGTTATTTTATGATATTATTTTCTACTACCTGAAATTTATTACTATATCATGTACATATAAATTGAAGTACAAAGTGTAATGTATAAAAATAAAAAGTTATTTATTAATATATTATTTCAATTATTTGTTTTATTTTTGCATAGCATATGGATTAAGTTTGGAAATTAAATACTACGTGTTACAAAATTGTTTAGTCACCTGACATAAACTGCTGAATTGGTAAAACTTCCGAACAGGCTTTGCCTTGGAAGCTAAATTATTTCTCAAAATTTTGAATTTACTATTGTAAGTTAAGAAATGTATGTGTCTAATGAATAAGTTAGAATGTTTACTATCGTCTGTCTTGGCATAACGAATGTGCAATTTTGTTCTATTTTATGTATTGTTTATTTTCAGTCTAAGTTTATGTATGAGTAAACTGCCAAATTATGTATTCTTGTATTTATACTGCAAATTTTTTTGGAAATAAATATTATTATTATTATTAATTATTTGAACTTCTATATGATTTTTGTTCTTGTTAATTTTCTATGAAAGTTCTTGTTGTAGAATTTGACCGGTCACAGAGAGTTTTATCCCAGTAACTGAATTTCGAACTGAACCACGATCTGCTGTTAGCGTAACTGACGCTTGACGTCATTTGAAAACGGCAACCATTAATCAGTCTGATAAAGGTCGTGATATAGAGTTTTTTCCACTTTAGTTTTTTTTCACATTTGTTTTCTCTATGTTTCTTCTACGTAATCGATGAATGACTCATACGGAATACGTGTAGAGCGTATTCACTGTCGTACGATAAATGTACAGCTAAACAGATTTCGGAAATATAATAATGATATATAATGTCACAGAGAAATTGTACTTGATCTATAAAATGTATGAATAAAAAATACCATGATAAAATTGAGAAAAGCCATTAACAATGCTCAGAACGAGCGCTGTTACCATACCATGATGCAGTTGCGTAAAGCCGTCAACAATGCTCATTACGCGCGTTGTTCCTATACCATGATGCAGTTGCGTAAAGCCGTCAACAATTCTCAGAACGTGCGCTGTTTGTATACAATGTGATACAGTTTCGTAAAGCCGAAAACAATGCTAAGAACGAGGGTTGTTACTATACCATGATGCAGTTGCGTAAAGCCGTCAACAATGCTCAGAACGTGCGTTGTTACTATACCATGATGCAGTTGCGTAAAGCCGTCAACAATGCTCAGAACGTGCGTTGTTACTATACCATGATGCAGTTGCGTAATGGTATAGTCAACAATGCTCAGAACGAGCGTTGTTACTATACCATGATGCAGTTGCGTAAAGCCGTCAACCATGCTTAGAACGTGCGTTGTTACTATACCATGATGCAGTTGCGTAATGGTATAGTCAACAATGCTTAGAACAAGCGTTGTTACTATACCATGATGCAGTTGCGTAAAGCCGTCAACAATGCTTAGAACGTGCGTTGTTACTATACCATGATGCAGTTGCGTAATGGTATAGTCAACAATGCTTAGAACAAGCGTTGTTACTATACCATGATGCAGTTGCGTAAAGCCGTCAACAATGCTTAGAACGAGCGTTGTTACTATACCATGATGCAGTTGCGTAAAGCCGTCAACAATGCTTAGAACAAGCGTTGTTACTATACCATGATGCAGTTGCGTAAAGCCGTCAACAATGCTTAGAACGAGCGTTGTTACTATACCATGATGCAGTTGCGTAATGGTATAGTCAACAATGCTTAGAACAAGCGTTGTTACTATACCATGATGCAGTTGCGTAAAGCCGTCAACAATGCTTAGAACGAGCGTTGTTACTATACCATGATGCAGTTGCGTAAAGCCGTCAACAATGCTTAGAACAAGCGTTGTTACTATACCATGATGCAGTTGCGTAAAGCCGTCAACAATGCTTAGAACGAGCGTTGTTACTATACCATGATGCAGTTGCGTAATGGTATAGTCAACAATGCTTAGAACAAGCGTTGTTACTATACCATGATGCAGTTGCGTAAAGCCGTCAACAATGCTTAGAACGAGCGTTGTTACTATACCATGATGCAGTTGCGTAAAGCCGTCAACAATGCTTAGAACGTGCGTTGTTACTATACCATGATGCAGTTGCGTAAAGCCGTCAACAATGCTTAGAACGTGCGTTGTTACTATACCATGATGCAGTTGCGTAATGGTATAGTCAACAATGCTCAGAACGAGCGTTGTTACTATACCATGATGCAGTTGCGTAAAGCCGTCAACCATGCTTAGAACGTGCGTTGTTACTATACCATGATGCAGTTGCGTAATGGTATAGTCAACAATGCTTAGAACAAGCGTTGTTACTATACCATGATGCAGTTGCGTAAAGCCGTCAACAATGCTTAGAACGTGCGTTGTTACTATACCATGATGCAGTTGCGTAATGGTATAGTCAACAATGCTTAGAACAAGCGTTGTTACTATACCATGATGCAGTTGCGTAAAGCCGTCAACAATGCTTAGAACGAGCGTTGTTACTATACCATGATGCAGTTGCGTAAAGCCGTCAACAATGCTTAGAACAAGCGTTGTTACTATACCATGATGCAGTTGCGTAAAGCCGTCAACAATGCTTAGAACGAGCGTTGTTACTATACCATGATGCAGTTGCGTAATGGTATAGTCAACAATGCTTAGAACAAGCGTTGTTACTATACCATGATGCAGTTGCGTAAAGCCGTCAACAATGCTTAGAACGAGCGTTGTTACTATACCATGATGCAGTTGCGTAAAGCCGTCAACAATGCTTAGAACGTGCGTTGTTACTATACCATGATGCAGTTGCGTAAAGCCGTCAACAATGCTTAGAACGTGCGTTGTTACTATACCATGATGCAGTTGCGTAATGGTATAGTCAACAATGCTTAGAACGAGCGTTGTTACTATACCATGATGCAGTTGCGTAATGGTATAGTCAACAATGCTTAGAACAAGCGTTGTTACTATACCATGATGCAGTTGCGTAAAGCCGTCAACAATGCTTAGAACGTGCGTTGTTACTATACCATGATGCAGTTGCGTAAAGCCGTCAACAATGCTTAGAACGTGCGTTGTTACTATACCATGATGCAGTTGCGTAAAGCCGTCAACAATGCTTAGAACGAGCGTTGTTACTATACCATGATGCAGTTGCGTAAAGCCGTCAACAATGCTTAGAACGAGCGTTGTTACTATACCATGATGCAGTTGCGTAAAGCCGTCAACAATTCTTAGAACGAGCGTTGTTACTATACCATGATGCAGTTGCGTAAAGCCGTCAACAATGCTTAGAACGTGCGTTGTTACTATACCATGATGCAGTTGCGTAAAGCCGTCAACAATGCTTAGAACGTGCGTTGTTACTATACCATGATGCAGTTGCGTAATGGTATAGTCATCAATGCTTAGAACGAGCGTTGTTACTATACCATGATGCAGTTGCGTAATGGTATAGTCATCAATGCTTAGAACGAGCGTTGTTACTATACCATGATACAGTTTCGTAAAGCCGACAACAATGCTAAGAACGAGCGTTGTTACTATACCATGATGCAGTTGCGTAAAGCCGTCAACAATGCTCAGAACGTGCGTTGTTACTATACCATGATGCAGTTGCGTAATTGTATAGTCAACAATGCTTAGAACGAGCGTTGTTACTATACCATGATGCAGTTGCGTAATGGTATAGTCATCAATGCCTAGAACGAGCGTTGTTACTATACCATGATACAGTTTCGTAAAGCCGACAACAATGCTAAGAACGAGCGTTGTTACTATACCATGATGCAATTGCGTAAAGCCGTCAACAATGCTCAGAACGTGCGTTGTTACTATACCATGATGCAATTGCGTAATTGTATAGTCAACAAAGCTCAGAACGTGCGTTGTTGCTACGTTCACATAACAACACTAGTCTGAGAGTAGAGCGCAGGCAGTCCTGAGTCTAACTAGTTCTGCTTTACTGCCGAGATTGAACACTAAAATTAATCATCATTAAAGTAGTAATTTTCTAAGTACGCGTCCATGAAAACTACGCAGTTCCCGTCCAAGAAATAATAAAGGACTACGTTTATTATCAACAAAACTTTCCGCAGTGGAATTTTTCTCCACGACTGGAAAATGTTTAATGTTGTTCATTCTTTGTCGAAGTAATAATTTGCACTATATTCAAACAATTAAGGCTAAATATACTGAAGATGTCACGCAACTATTTGAACAAACTTTGCCAAATTGTTCATTCAGACACAAAGACAGAAAACCAATCGAGATGTGACACATGTTATATTGTAGGCCTATTATTTGTTAGTATTGACCTGCTGAACAATGTGACGATGTTTGTTCAAATGGTGACGGAACATATATTTAAAAGTTGATTGTTTCAAATCATTTGGAGTTAAATTGAATCAATTAATCAGTAATTGCATTGAACAAAGGAGGCTGTTAGTGTTATTAAAGTGTTATCTCGTATGCTTTTTAATCTATTTCCTTCAGAAAAGGTATGTATATAATCTACATGTTTAAATATGACTTACATTGTTTAAAACTAACATGTAACACATTAAATCAAAATCTTCTGCGAAAAACATTTAAACAATAGAATGTGAATGAACAGAAAATGTACATTAGGACTTAACGGACGCGATATGAGGATATACAGTATCTTGAAAAAATACCGTTTACAATAAGTGACACGTGTGACCTTGACCGTTCTGTGGAAGGTGGGTGGGTCCTCAATTATGTACATTGGAAGGTGGGTGGGTCCTCATGGTTTATGTTCATTGGGAAGGTGGGTAGGTCTGGATATCACAGTTTATGCTGCGTGGGTCCGCATGTTTATCTACAGTGGAAGGTGGGTGGGTCCTCATGGTTTATAAAAATGGGGAAGGTGGGTAGGTCTCTGTATATCACAGTTTATATACATTGGAAGGTGCGTGGGTCCTAATGGTTTTTGTGCATTAGAAAGTGGGTGGGTCCTCATGATTATGTACATTACAAGGTGGGTGGGTCCTCATTATTTTTGTACATTAGAAGGTGGATGGCCTTCATTATTAATGTACATTGGGAAGGTAGGTAGATCCTCATAGTTTATGTACATTGGAAGGTGGGTGGGTCCTCATGGTTTATGTACATTGGAAGGTGGGTGGGTCCTCATGGTTTATGTACATTGGAAGGTGGGTAGATCCTCATAGTTTATGTACATTTGTAGGGTTGGTGGGTATTATAGTTTATGTACATTGGTAGGTTTGGTGGGTATTATAGTTTATGTACATTGGTAGGGTTGGTGGGTATCATAGTTTATGCACATTGGGATAGTTGGTGGGTTTGATGGTTCACGTACATTGGGAGGGTCGGTGGGTCCCATAGTACATGTACATTGGTAGGGTTGGTTAGTATTATAGTTTATGTACATTGGTAGGGTTGGTGGGTATCATAGTTCATGTACATTGGTAGGGTTGGTGGGTATTATAGTTTATGTACATTGGTAGGGTTGGTGGGTATCATAGTTTATGTACATTGGGTGGGTTGGTGGGTAATATAGTTTATGTATATTGGGAGGGTTGGCGGGTCTCACATGGTTCATGTACATTGGTAGGGTTGGTGGGTATCATAGTTTATCTACATTGGGAGGGTTGGTGGGTATTATAGTTTATGTACATTGGAATGGTTAGTGGGTCTGATGGTTCACGTACATTGGGAGGGTTGGTGGGTCCCATGGTTCATGTACATTGGTAGGGTTGGTGGGTATCATAGTTTATGTACATTGGGAGGATTGGTGGGTATTATAGTTTATGTAAATTGGAATGGTTGGTGGGTCTGATGGTTCACGTACATTGGGAGGGTTAGTGGCTATCATAGTTTATGTACATTGGAATAGTTGGTGGGTCTGATGGTTCACGTACATTGGGAGGGTTGGTGGGTATCATAGTTTATGTACATTGGAATGGTTGGTGGGTCTGATGGTTCACGTACATTGGGAGGGTTGGTGGGTATCATAGTTTATGTACATTGGGATAGTTGGCGGGTCTGATGGTTCACGTACATTGGGAGGGTTGGTGGGTATCATAGTTTATGTACATTGGGATGGTTGGCGGGTCTGATGATTCACGTACATTGGTAGGGTTGGCGGGTATCATAGTTTATGTACATTGGGATGGTTGGCGGGTCTGATGGTTCACGTACATTTGTAGGGTTGGTGGGTATCATAGTTTATGTACATTGGGATGGTTGGCGGGTCTAATGGTTCACGTACATTGGGAGGGTTGGTGGGTATCATAGTTTATGTACATTGGGAGGGTTGGTGGGTATTATAGATTATGTACATTGGGAGGGTTGGTGGGTATTATAGTTTATGTACATTGGGATGGTTGACGGGTCTGATGGTTCACGTACATTTGTAGGGTTGGTGGGTATCATAGTTTATGTACATTGGGATGGTTGGCGGGTCTGATGGTTCACGTACATTTGTAGGGTTGGTGGGTATCATAGTTTATGTACATTGGGATGGTTAGTGGGTATTATAGTTTATGTACATTGGGATGGTTAGTAGGTTTGATGGTTCACGTACATTGGAAGGGTTGGTGGGTATCATAGTTTATGTACATTGGAATGGTTGGTAAGTATCATAGTTTATGTACATTGGGATGGTTGGTGGGTCTGATGGTTCACGTACATTGGGAGGTTTGGTGGGTATTATAGTTTATGTACATTGGAATGGTTGGTGGGTCTGATGGTTCATGTACATTGGGAGGGTAGGTGGGTCTGATGGTTCACGTAAATTGGGAGGTTTGGTGGGTATTATAGTTTATGTACATTGGAATGGTTGGTGGGTCTGATGGTTAATGTACATTGGGAGGGTTGGTGGGTATCATAGTTTATGTACATTGGAATGGTTGGCGGGTCTGATGGTTCACGTACATTGGGAGGGTTGGTGGGTATCATAGTTTATGTACATTGGGATGGTTGGTGGGTCTGATGGTTCACGTACATTGGGAGGGTTGGTGGGTATTATAGTTTATGTACATTGGGATTGTTGGTGGGTCTGATGGTTCACGTACATTGGGAGGTTTGGTGGGTATTATAGTTTATGTACATTGGAATGGTTGGTGGGTCTGATGGTTCACGTACATTGGGAGGGTTGGTGGGTATCATAGTTTATGTACATTGGGATGGTTGGTGGGTCTGATGGTTCACGTACATTGGGAGGGTTGGTGGGTATTATAGTTTATGTACATTAGGATGGTTGGTGAATCTGATGGTTCACGTACATTGGGAGGTTTGGTGGGTATTATAGTTTATGTACATTGGAATGGTTGGCGGGTCTGATGGTTCACGTACATGGTTGGTGGGTATCATAGTTTATGTACATTGGGATGGTTGGTGGGTCTGATGGTTCACGTACATTGGGAGGTTTGGTGGGTATTATAGTTTATGTACATTGGAATGGTTGGCGGGTCTGATGGTTCACGTACATTGGGAGGGTTGGTGGGTATCATAGTTTATGTACATTGGGATGGTTGGTGGGTCTGATGGTTCACGTACATTGGGAGGGTTGGTGGGTATTATAGTTTATGTACATTGGGATGGGTGGTGGGTCTGATGGTTCACGTACATTTGGAGGTTTGGTGGGTATTATAGTTTATGTACATTGGAATGGTTGGTGGGTCTGATGGTTCATGTACATTGGGAGGGTTGGTGGGTATCATAGTTTATGTACATTGGGATGGGTGGTGGGTCTGATGGTTCACGTACATTGGGAGGTTTGGTGGGTATTATAGTTTATGTACATGGGGATGGTTGGCGGGTCTGATGGTTCACGTACATTGGGAGGGTTGGTGGGTATCATAGTTTATGTACATTGGTATGGTTGGCGGGTCTGATGGTTCACGTACATTGGGAGGGTTGGTGGGTATCATAGTTTATGTACATTGGGATGGTTAGTGGGTCTGATGGTTCACGTACATTGGGAGGGTTGGTGGGTATCATAGTTTATGTACATTGGGATGGTTGGCGGGTCTGATGGTTCACGTATATTGGGAGGGTTGGTGGGTATCATAGTTTATGTACATTGGGATGGTTAGTGGGTCTGATGGTTCACGTACATTGGGAGGGTTGGTGGGTATCATAGTTTATGTACATTGGGATGGTTGGCGGGTCTGATGGTTCACGTACATTGGGAGGGTTGGTGGGTATCATAGTTTATGTACATTGGGATGGTTAGTGGGTCTGATGGTTCACGTACTTTGGGAGGGTTGGTGGGTATCATAGTTTATGAACATTTGGATGGTTGGCGGGTCTGATGGTTCACGTACATTGGGAGGGTTGGTGGGTATCATAGTTTATGTACATTGGGATGGTTAGTTGGTCTGATGGTTCACGTACATTGGGAGGGTTGGTGGGTATCATAGTTTATGTACATTGGGATGGTTAGTGGGTCTGATGGTTCACGTACATTGGGAGGGTTGGTGGGTATCATAGTTTATGTACATTGGGATGGTTGGCGGGTCTGATGGTTCACGTACATTGGGAGGGTTGGTGGGTATCATAGTTTATGTACATTGTGACCTACCTAATCTAACCTAACTTAATCAATACCACTGTTCGTGTATGGGTGGGCGGGCGGGTCAATACCGCTGTACGTGTATGGGTGGGCGGGTGGGTCAATACACTGTACGTGTATGTGTGGGCGGGTGGGTCTTAATTTTTTAAAGCGTTGTTATACTGAACATAATCAAATTGTTTGTATCAGGTGAAAAGATTGTATTGTTGAATAATCGTGCTAAACTATAATTAAGTATTTGATCATACGACCTGGACTACCATGACCAGTTGTAGTATGGGCATCATTCAATAAATATACTTTAGGGAGGAAGGGGTGCAAACTACTGCAATAATGTCAGAGTTAGTATAAATTACCACACACACACACACAGTGATATCAATACCTCTGTACGTCTACGGGTGGGCGGGTGGGTCAATACCACTGTACGTGTATGGGTGGGTGGGTGGGTCAATACTACTGTACGTGTATGGGTGGGCGGGTGGGTTAATACCACTGTACGTGTATGGGTGGGCGGGTGGGTCAATACCACTGTACGTGTATGGGTGGGCGGGTGGGTCAATACCACTGTACGTGTATGGGTGGGCGGGTGGGTTATTATTATAGAACGCATCTTGGTTGGCGGGTCTGATGGTTCACGTACATTGGGAGGGTTGGTGGGTATCATAGTTTATGTACATTGGGATGGTTGGCGGGTCTGATGGTTCACGTACATTGGTAGGGTTGGTGGGTATCATAGTTTATATACATTGGGAGGGTTGGTGGGTATTATAGTTTATGTACATTGGAATGGTTGGTGGGTCTGATGGTTCACGTACATTGGGAGGGTTGGTGGGTATCATAGTTTATCTACATTGGGAGGGTTGGCGGGTCTGATGGTTCACGTACATTGGGAGGGTTGGTGGGTATCATAGTTTATGTACATTGGGATGGTTAGTGGGTCTGATGGTTCACGTACATTGGGAGGGTTGGTGGGTATCATAGTTTATGTACATTGGGATGGTTGGCGGGTCTGATGGTTCACGTACATTGGGAGGGTTGGTGGGTATCATAGTTTATGTACATTGGGATGGTTAGTGGGTCTGATGGTTCACGTACATTGGGAGGGTTGGTGGGTATCATAGTTTATGTACATTGGGAGGGTTGGTGGGTATCATAGTTTATGTACATTGGGATGGTTAGTGGGTCTGATGGTTCATGTACATTGGGAGGGTTGGTGGGTATTATAGTTTATGTACATTGGGATTGTTGGTGGGTCTGATGGTTCACGTACATTGGAAGGGTTTGTGGGTGTCACGGTTTATGTACATTGGGAGTTTGTTTGAAAATAAATATAAATTGTTTCAATTACTATATAGATATAATAAAGCAAAAATTGAATCGTTATTTTAACAAAGACGTCAAGTGTATAATTCTACTTAACTATTTTCTTAAATTTCATGTTTATAGTGAGCTTTACAAGGTTGATGAGTAACGAATTAAGGAATGTAATTTGAATTCTTGTTAGACCGGTTTTCATGGCAAATGGACATTAGAAATGACTTACAACATTTGGATAACAGATTTACAACTCTGAACGTTTTGCAAATAATGTATTATATTAAGTTCAGGCCGCATCAGGTGAAGTATCAAGCTTTGTAGTTGCTTACTTCAAGTCCGACTGTTGTATTGCTAAGAAATACAATGTGTACTTCTCATTAACTATCGGAGGCCTGAAGTCTATCAAAAGCATGTTTTATTATGAAATTATCATCGAAGGACCAGTTTTTTACAAAACTAAAATCCTGTACAAAACATCACAATTATTTTCTTTCCAAACGCAGGAAATTCAATCTCTTTAATTTAAATTAGTTCCTTTCATTAGAATAATTGGTTATTTTTATGTAGCACTTATCTTGACCATAAAATAAATATAAAAAAATTAATAAATATAAAAAAAAAAAAACAATAAAGCTGTTGAGCGTTCTTTTAAACAATAATTTCCAAACAAAGTGACTAATACCTACAAATATAGATTTATTACATGCAATAGTATTAAATTGTGCAGCTAAAAAAAAAAAACTAAAAAAATTCCAGAAAAGAATACATTGAAAATTAAGTACATTACCTAGAACAGCAACAGAATAAATCATTCGAATTAAATAATAATGGTATAAAAACCATAAACTATAAAATAATAAACAATAAAGCAGTACCCAAACCACAACTACAATCATTAATAACATAGTTCGACATAAGTTTCTCGTCGATTAACATTTCCTTTGTACAGTTCTTTCTCAATAATTGACAATATCTTGGTACATATGTTTCTTATCAATTTACATTTTCTTTTTACATTAATTAACAACATCCCTCTATGTTAGTTTCTTATCAATTAACATTTTCTTTTTTCATTTCTTTCTCAATAACTAAAAGCAACGATCGACATAAGATTCTTATCAATTAACATTTTATTTTTTCATTTTTTTCTCATTAACTAAAACAACGATCTACAAAATTTTCTTATCGATTAGCATTCTCGTTTAAAAGTTTGTTTCATCAATTAAAATATCGTTCTACATAAGTTTCTTATCAATTAACATTTCCTGTTTACAGTACTTTCTCATTAATTACCAATATCGTTTTGCATCATTTTCTTATAGCTTAACATTTTATTTTTAACATTCTTTCTTATTAAATAACAAAAGCGTTGTAAAAAATATGGCACTAACTAATATTTTGTTTGTATAGTTGTTGCTCACTATTACCTTTCAACCCAATCCTCAACTCGTTATACTGCATCGCTGATTCTCGTTTTATTTAACGAAATTCACTTATTTACGTTTTAAAAGTCTGCAGAGGTCGTCGGCCATGTTGGTTTTAATCCCATAAGAACAATGTTATTTGCGAATCCATATATTTTCGTTATTTATTGACCAACATTTGTGTATGAGGTGTCATTTTAAACGTTATCATATTGCGCATTGGATTGGCTTTTGATATTTACAATACATATGCCTAGTTTTGAAAAATAGATGAAAATAATAACTTCAAACTTAAATATTTTGTCTATTTTTTCTATAAAACTAATTAGGAATTCGCAAGGCGATTCCAACGCCAAATCCATTCCTGATTAAATGTAAATTTTTGGAAAAAATCCGTTTAAAAATAACTGTTTAGTTTGGATACGCGTGATTGTATGTCCGGCTCTAAAGTAACATTGTTCTTATGGGAATAAAACCAACATCCTCGACCTTGGCCGACAGCCTCTGCAGACTTTTAACCTTCGAATTCAATAATACAAATTACTAGTAAATAGGGACTAGAGTCAGCCCCATAATCATTCTTATTTCCAATTTAAAACTCACAAGAGATAAAACCGACCGCATCCACGTGCATAGACCACAAAACTGGTTTGACTTCAGCGTATGAACGTGTCCGAATTCACACTTCCTGGCTTTATACTTCAATCCTAATTTGGCCCTGATTGTTCTGGATTATAATCCACTTAACTTTGACCTTCAGTCCTGCTTGATATCTTGCTACTAGAACATTACAACTATATTTTGTCTTATGTAACACTATGTTTCAAATTGGTTTTGATAGTAACTCAACTAATTTTCAGGTGAGAATTACTGGTATTAAAGAGGAATTACGTAATGAAAAACACAACAACCTTCTAGACGACTCCTTCAGCCGAACCTGAATGTTTACGCCTGATGTGTCTAGCTTGTCTTCCTGTTAATACATATTTGGTCTCTTTCCAGGCAACACCCTCAGAGATGTACTGGATTAAAGATTCACATTATTTTATTTTTTTACCTCATTTAGGAATTTAATTTCGTTAATCGTTTTTGTTTTTTTTTTCCAATCACAGCGTATATTTCATTCTTCAATGGTGTTGTATTTTGAATGATCGTGTTTATACAGGGTGGTTGACAAGTTTGAGTCAAAACTGCAGGATATGATTAAATAGGTAAAAATAAACAAAACATTGAAAATGTGTCTTATCTCGCTAAGTCTGACGTCTGTCTGTATGTGTGTGTGTGTGTGTTTTTTTTAATACCGCATCTCCTAAATTTTATCAGCTATAGTTTTTAGATTTGACATGAATGTTTAACTTCACATTCCCTAATATACTTTAAAAATATAAAATAATATGTTCATCCTTTTCAAAATGAAGGCCGTTTGAAAATTTTAATACTAAATTTAATGAAAACTAAAGCAAAAACAAACAAAACATTTTACAGTACCTAATATTTAGCCTAAAAATAGTATAATATTTTGGTACTTCGTTTGTTACAATCGGACAGTAAGTAACTGAGAAAATGGAATTTTTCTGATTGTGTGCAAAATTTGACTGGTGGTTTTGTTCAAGTCAATAGACACAATCAGAAAAATTACATTTTCTATGTTATTTACTATCCGATTGTAACAAATGAAGTACCAAAAGATTAGCCTATTTTTAGGCTAAATATTAGGTAGCGTAACAATTTTTTGTTTTTGCTTTGGTTTTCATGAAATTTAGCATTACAATTTTTAAACGCCCGCCATTTTAAAACGGGGAAAAATATTATTTTATATTTTTGAAGTATATTAGGGAATATGAAGTTAAATATTCGTGTCAAATTTAAAAACTATAGCTGATAAAATTTAGGAGATGCGGTATTAAAAAAAAAAAAAAAAAAAAAAACACACACATACAGACGCCAAATAGAGATAAGACACATCTTCACAGAAACTTTTTGTTTATTTTTACCTACTTAATCATTTTCTGAAGTTTTACCCTACACTTTTCAAACACCCTATATATTACCATGCCCATATTTAGTGCAAATGTTGTATGTATTAAAAGTTCTACAGATTCACGAAAGTAAATATCAACTTGAATGTTATCTGTATTTACAAAATCCAAATACCACTGACTCACTTTGTATCTAAAAAACTCTCAGAATTTTTGAGTTTATAATGTTGTAGGAAGATTGATCTCTTGTTGTAGGTGAACAATCAGAAATTATTTTGAAAAATTCTTCGTACCTCCAAAATGACAGCCGTTTTAGTGCATTCATTTTGAAATGTCAAAAACAGAGTTTTCCTATCTTGACTGTAAAGGCTACATCAATGGTCCTACTGAAAAATTACAGCCCTATATTTGACCATATAAAACTTTTTACTTATGACTTTTTGCTCAATCTTTCCTCCTTTAGCCTTAGGTAGAGCTAGAATTTTAATTTGTGTATGATACAAAACGGCTGTTTATGCACTCTGAAAGTAGAACTAAATGGTTTTCTCGTAAAAAAAAAAAAAAAAAAGATTTACAGAAAAAATAAAAATATATAAAATGACAGCAATCTTCTTATGGTAAAGAAAGCGTGAATCCAGAGAGCGTTTCCCTCCCCTCTCTCACCCTCACTGCCCTAGCCTGTCTCGCCACGCATATTTTAAAAAAGCACATAGATCTCATTTATAGTAATCTATAGCAATTAAGTTATCATATATTATTAATCTACCTTTTCAGCAAAGATAACTATACAAATTTCAAGTCAACATTTGTACAGATGTCATAGTTACAATTACAAATTGGTAACACTTACACAATTTTTAGTTTCAATTTACACTGGTTAGTACCGGTTCGAAAATAACGTTATACTAATGAGATGAAAACCAAGGCCGACAGTCCCTGCAGATTCCTAATCTCATTCACACACTCATACATACATAACAACCACCACTGTAGCATGCCGAAACACATAGGTAACACAAAACTACTGTAGGCCCCAGCACCTGCAGCCATTTGGTTAAGATAATACAGAGTTTTTGCAATCTCACAAAATTCACGCTAAACGTTAACCCTAAACATTAAAATTAACGTTTAGTGAAGAAGCTTCTTTCAAATATTTCTTGCAGCTCCATAGCTGAAATGTACGTTATACTTACTGCTAAACCAAATGTTTTTTAATACAAAGTTTACCCTCATTCAAGTTTACACTTTACTTGTTGTTACTCCGTATCTTAAAGGAAGAAATTTTGGACTTATCAGCTTTGGAGATAAACATATCAATAGAGAGTTTTTGCACTGTACGTTAAATAAATACGATAAACTCTATACGTTGTTTTTCTACGTTTAGCGTTTACCGTGCTACATAACGAATAACAGGAGCGCTCATGAGGTTTACCGTATTATCGTAGCGTACCGTTAAACTCTGCTGTTGATAAAAACATAACCTAAAAGTCAAGTGTATGCGTCATATGAAAACTGTGTTCGAACGTTTACCTTGCTACATAACGAATAACAGGAGCGCTCACGAGGTTTACCGTATTATTGTAGCGTACCGTTAAACCCTGCTGTTGATAAAAACATAACCTAAAAGTCAAGTGTATGCGTCATATGAAAACTGTGTTCGAACGTTTACCTTGCTACATAACGAATAACAGGAGCGCTCATGAGGTTTACCGTATTATCGTAGCGTACCGTTAAACTCTGCTGTTGATAAAAACATAACCTAAAAGTCAAGTGTATGCGTCATATGAAAACTGTGTTCGAACGTTTACCTTGCTACATAACGAATAACAGGAGTGCTCACGAGGTTTACCGTATTATTGTAGCGTACCGTTAAACCCTGCTGTTGATAAAAACATAACCTAAAAGTCGTGTATGCGTCACATGAAAACTGTGTTCGAACGTTTACCTTGCTACATAACGAATAACAGGAGCGCTCACGAGGTTTACCGTATTATCGTATCGTACCCTTAAACTCTGCTGTTGATAAAAACATAACCTAAAAGTCAAGTGTATGCGTCACATGAAAACTGTGTTCGAACGTTTACCTTGCTACATAACGAATAACAGGAGCGCTCACGAGGTTTACCGTATTATTGTAGCGTACTGTTAAACCCTGCTGTTGATAAAAACATAACCTAAAAGTCAAGTGTATGCGTCATATGAAAACTGTGTTCGAACGTTTACCTTGCTACATAACGAATAACAGGAGTGCTCACGAGGTTTACCGTATTATTGTAGCGTACCGTTAAACCCTGCTGTTGATAAAAACATAACCTAAAAGTCGTGTATGCGTCACATGAAAACTGTGTTCGAACGTTTACCTTGCTACATAACGAATAACAGGAGCGCTCACGAGGTTTACCGTATTATCGTAGCGTACCGTTAAACCCTGCTGTTGATAAAAACATAACCTAAAAGTCGTGTATGCGTCACATGAAAACTGTGTTCAAACGTTTACCTTGCTACATAACGTATAACAGGCTCACTATTTCATGAGGTTTACCGTATTAATGTAGCGTACTGTTAAACCCTGCTGTTGATAAAAACATAACCTAAAAGTCAAGTGTATGCGTCACATGAAAAGGGGTTCGAACGTTTACCTTGCTAAACATGGAAAACAGCGGTTGAGCTTTACCAAAAATAAACATGTAACGTTATTTAAAGAAGTGTCGTGTTAAAACACAAAATATTTCTATTTTCCGGTGAATTTCTCGAACGCATGTGATCAAGTAAAACAGCATCTTCTAGTTCAAGAACTAGATATGTTCTTGACATAATATATCAAGATATGTTATAGTTCCTAACTCTGATAAGGTCAGAATTGCGTTCATAACATACAGGAGTAACAACAAGTAAAATACAAACTTGAATGAGGGTAAACTTTGTATTAAAAAACATTTGGTTTAGCAGTAAGTATAACGTACATTTCAGCTATGGAGCTGCAAGAAATATTTGAAAGAAGCTTCTTCACTAAACATTAAACGTGAATTTTGAAGTTTGTATCTCCGATACAAATTAAATAACATCAAACAAATATTTTGGTGGGCCAGTTTTAATTATGGAATAGTTGATTTTCGTTTTTTTGTTTGTTTCTTTGGGTTTTTTTTTTCGAGATGAAGAATTTTGAGTAGTAAGGTGTAATGTGGTCGTCTCTTTGAAGTTCCAACAAGTAGCGTATCCAGTAGTTTTGAGTGCTTTGTAGTTTTGAAATCAAACTGGAGGTCGTGTCATTGATTAGTGTATTGCAACAGGTAAAATGAGGAAAACTAGGGGTTTGATTAACAAGAGTGTAATGTGAAACGGAAGAAACCTTTTCAATTTCATAGTTAATTTATGCATTGCTCCTAAAACGTCTTCAGTCCATCCAAGTATATAGCTTATAATTAAATCAGGGCTCTTGACATTGCTCTGGTATGACAATGAAGTATCGTTAACTATAATTTTGGGATCTATTTTAGAATATGTTATGTCTGTTTTAGGTTAAGTTTTAGTCCATTTTCACGTGACCAATGTGAGAATCGTATTGTGTCACCATTAATACTAGAAATAGTTTTGTTCGATTTGCTAACTTTAAAGTGAGCATATATTTGCAAGTCATTAGCGTAAGAATGAAATTCAGTTTAAGCAAAGGAATGGAATCGTTCAGTTTATGGCAGTCACATAAATTCAAAACCCTTCACTACATACAGTAATTAACGTATATAGTGAAGAGGAGTGGGCACACAATTGACCCCTGTGGAACACCACCAGTAAGTCAACCAGACCTGTTGCAATGTTGTTACTAATACACTAACTCCTCCCACCGTAGTAAGATCTCATCCACGATAAAGCGTTTCTAGTAAAACCAATATTTTTCAGTTTTGCTTACAGAATATTATGATTAACTGTGTCGAAGGATACGAAGGTTTTGCTGAAATCAAATAAGGTCATAATTGTGCACTGACCTCGTCTATGGTCAATCTAATATCATCCGTTACTTTCAGAAGGGCTGTTTTGATATTAGGTTTTTACTGAATCCAGACTAGTAGACGTTTAAAATATAGAATGAATTCAAGTTATCAGATATTTGGCAATGAACCAATCGCTCAAAGGTTTATGAAAGAGCTTGTAATATACTCATAGGCCTATAACCTAGCTTATTGAATGGACGAATGTTTGTAAACTTCATAATGATTTGTTGAAGATGGCTGTCATAACTGGAATAACTAGTTAAAAACTGAATACGCTTAACAAGTGTTATATAAATACTATCTGCCCCTGTGCCATCATATCGAATACTCCGAATCGACACAAGACATTCCCCAGGGAGTACTGGTGACAATATAATATTTTAGGTTACTCTACAAATTTGAAAGTATTACATAAAAATATAGGGTTATAAATTAAGACGTGGGTTGGAAAACCGGTTTTGGCTATGTGTTAGGTGGTACCAGCCTTTGGTTGATCCACCTCCGTCCGCTTGTCTCATGACTTGCAACTTCTTGCAATGTTTAAAATTAATTAAAGTTTAATAAAAGGTCAGCTTTAATCTAATATGTCGCTACTCAAATCAATTCAAGATTAAACTTTAAAGCATTTTTTAACTAATCCATGGTCATCTGAACATGGACTAAAATTTAACCCAGAAAAGGCACAAACATTACTAATTGCTCACTCACGTGTACTGACGACCATAGACATTAACAGTGCTCCAAAAAATGATAGTTAATGTTACTTCATAGTTAACGAAAATTATAGTTATACTAAAGCATAGTCAAGAACCTTGGATTAATTATAAACAATACACGTGGCAGACTGGAGACGTTTTTGAAGCAACACATACAATTAAGAAAATGAAAATGTTTCTTCAGTTTCACATTAAACTCTTGTTTATCAAAACCCTAGTTTTTCTTCATTTTAACAATTGTAATACAGTAATCAACGACATGTTTGAGCACAAAACTACAAAGGACACAACACTACTCCAGACTGAACTTCAGAGATACGACCACGTCACACCTTACAACTAAGACTCTCATCCTTGAAAATAACATTAACTAAGACTGTAAAAAAAGAATATATGACAAAATCGTGCGTTATACCTGCGTTAAAGGTGGTTATAAATAAGTATCGCTGGGTTGCGACAAAATAACGCGTCCCAACCCCTCTCCTGACGCGCTATATTGTCGCACCCCAAACTATCTGATCTATCCAGTTCTACCTGTTACCTACCTGCTATTAAAGCTCGGATGAAAGCTCTGGTGAAGTTGTGATATACTGCTTACGTGCTACTTATTTTGTATTATTATTCAATAGAATGAAATAAAACCTATACGTAAATTTGTAATCTGGATGTTTTGTAATTCAATAATAATAAATTGTACATAATTTCAACATACCATCCAAGTTACTAGTTACTGAGCTTATAGTAGCGAAAAGGATTTATGGAGAAGGAAAATGAATATACACGACCGTTACACAACAAAACATCTATTTGGTTAAAAAAAAAAAACTATATAACACACAACTGTTCTAAACGTAAACAGCAAAAAATTGATTATTTGCCTTTTTACTTACTATTTTTTACACTTGATTGTCAAGTTTACCTATAAAAATGTACGTATAGGTTTTATTTAATTCTATTGAACATATAAATATTGTAGTAAACATTTTTTGACACAACATTAAAAAAATATGACAAACAATGCTAAACGTAAACACAACATAAATAATTACAAACATAACCTAATGATAACTTTTAACGCAGGGTTTCCCAGAGGTGGCGGGTGGCTGATGCATTATATACATGTACATGTTGACATAGTGTAATGTTTATATTTCCGAATAAAAAATTTAGTTTATTAATCAGTTTGATTTGTTGCTATATGCTATTAACCTATTTAGCATACACTATGAAAAATAAAACGACATGCTATATGTTATTTACATTTAGCAAACTCTAGGAAAAATAAAATGAAACACTGAATACACTCTAGGATTGAATAATAAAATCAAACGCAAAATGTAGTCAGAACATAAATTTGTATATCTAAGAAACCCTAAATTTCTAAATCGTTAATACCTGTAGTAGAATCACGAATTTTATATTTGTTGCAACGGTTTTCCGTGAAGTATAGGGTAGGAAGGTATTGCAGCAATTTTGTACATTTCAATAATTTACTATAAAACATGTTCCAGTAAAATAGAGGGTAACATTATTGAATATTTACGTTGTAAAAGTTCAGCCAAAATCTGTTCTATACTATAGTAATTCTATACTATACTCTATTAAGACTATACATCTTCAAAAACTATAATTCATTAAATTAATGATAAAACTAGCGGTGCGCTAGTTTCACGTTTCTCAGCCTGTATTGTGAACTCTTGTCAAACTCATGTCAAACTCGACCCGTGGGGGTAAGACATTATAGTACCCCCGTCATTTGGTCGCGGGGGTACGATTATAGACCATGTACGATTTGGTCGCGGGGTACGATTATAGACCATGCGCGATTTGGTCGTGGGGTACGATTATAGACCATGCGTGATTTGGTCGCATTTAGGTTATTTTCTCGAACAGGTCGATAGATATTCGACGCGCGCTACGTTGTCGTTTTTCCGCACCAAATAGCTGTATACTTCATTTCATTGTTGACTCTCGTGAACCAAAATATTTGTTTCATATTTTCAAATTTGTGTAAGAAAGAAGTGCAAGGGAGAATTCTTCGATCAACTCTACCCTCGGCGTACCTCATCACAGAACTATAATATTCACAAAATGATTTACAGTTACTGCCTATCGTACCTGGAGTTCATTACCTGATTATCTGTACACAATATAGAACCGGACTTAGGCTACGTAACATATTGCCTATTAAACACGTATCTAGTCGACATCAGAGCAGTGTAATGTATTTAAAACACTCACTACCGCCAATTTTATGGGGGACAGATAATACTCGTATGTCTGTTTTATACGTATTTATTAGTCTTAATAAACTGTACTCACTGAGTTCCTTGGTGCAAAATTTGCTATTTATAACGCAATACACAAATATAGTATAAACATGTCCCCGTAAGGGACATAAAAAGGCAAACGTTACAAAAATGTAATTAATACATTTTTGTTACTGTGCAGTTTTTACCACGTAAAAAATTTGAAAACTTTGCCTAAAGAATTGGCTATATTTTCACGAGATATGCTTTTTATTCTACGGTAATCACAAAAAATTCGGAAAACAAGTGTCATAACTTTAAGTATTTTTTACATATTTCCGTTAATTTAAATAATATTTGAATAATCTATTTTTGATGTATTTTTGGGCTGAATACGAATTTGAAAACTATTTTAGTGTATAACAATGATTATTTTTCGAGATATTACGGAAAAACTACTTTTGCAGTGAATCGCGATTAGCGACCATTACGCAATCATTATAAACAAATAATGATCGGGTAGCATCTGTGGTTAATAACCTCTAGGCTTAACCACAGAAAACGAATTCACCGATATTCTCGCAGGATGAACGGCCGGCAGGCTGTCCTGGAGGCCCGGTACCCGAATATAACGCAAATTACGAATATTTGTTGAATAAATAAAAAGTGTAATTTCGGACCGAAAAAATAATTTTAGTAAAAAAAATTACATATTCCAGTGCATCATAAAACAAATAAAACGGAAAAAACTGTTCAAAAATAACGATTTTAAACAATTTTATTTTTTTCTATGAGATAAAAAACTACTTTGTCGATATTTCGGTAAAAAAAGAGTTGTTCCACGATTGAAATCAACCTTATCAGGAGATGGCGGCGTGGTGGCTCAGTGGTTGTCCAAGGTTTTAATCCCCACTGAGCCAACTGTCGGTACTTCACTCGTTGAATAAAGTTCACGCACAGGCCCGTAGGCCCATGTGAAATGGCGAGTTTTCAATAAAAACAATTAATTAATCAATTAAAAAAATATATATAAACTGACATTTCGATAATTTTTAACAAGAAATCGTATTTAAATTGGTGACAAGAAAGTGCATAGTTACAGAAATGTTTAAAAAAATAAATACAAAGAGAGTACCAGGTCACTTAACTTAAACATATTTCGGTTCCTGAAAGTCTTAAAACTCTCGTGCGGTGTATCACATGCCAGTGTTAAGGTCAAGGTGACCTGTGTGAGTGTCAAACGGGTCTTGGTGACCTGCGAATTCACCGTCTGATATCATGTACCTCTGAACAGGTCCTGCCGTAAAACCACTAATAATAGTTTTTTAATCATGTACCAATTAAAACAGTTTTTAACTCTTTTCTTTAATTATTATCAAACGGATGACTTTTTTTAACAAAAGGAGCACCACTTCTAAAAACATTTCTATAAAAATTGGACAGTTTCAATTGAGCGTGCCACACACATATATGTGTGAATAATAGATCAGTTAATGAAAAACGTGTACGTAAGCTTACAGACTTAGGAATTGTTGTCGGTGGTTTACGCCCTCGAACCACCGCTTTCCCACGTAAACGGATCCTAACCAAACTTAATCTGATCTAACATAACCTAAGAAAGTTAAATTTTTCCAAAATGAAAATACATTAATAGAACATATTTTAGGGGGCGTATCTCTTGTCTAAAAAAATACCCCAAAACTGAATTTATTAAAATTGATTTGATTGGTTTTTTAGAGTTCATTTTAAATGGTTTTGAAAATAATTTTCCTGTAGAAGGTAGTTTATTGGATTTAAGCACGGCATATGATATGATCTCACATTGAATGTTATGTAAGAAACTTGGATTTTATGGTCTAAAAATGTTGCATTAAATTTAATTTATAGTTATCTTGAAAATAGAACTCAAGTTGTCAAAATCAACAATTTTCTCTCTTGTCCAAAAAAAGTTACCACTGGTGTACCTCAGGGTTCAGTCTTTGGACCTTTTTTATTTGTTTTGTTTGCTAATGATTTTTATGTTAATGTACCTCGTCTTTCTGTGTTGTATGCTGACGACACAACGCTTCTTAGTTCTGATAATGACTAAAAAACGTTATAAATAAGCTTGACAGCTCAATAGAACAAGCTAGGCTATTGTACAGTGTAAATCAATTAACCCTGAATGAAAAAAAAATTGTTAACATCATCTTCACACTGAAAAATGTTGTATGCCCAGAATTTTCCAAATGGCTTGGGCCGGCAAAGCTATTTGACATTATCTTGGATAGCGATTTATGTTTGGGAGACCACATTGATGCAGTATGTAAAAAACTTGCCAGAGTAACTTATCTTATGAGAAAACTTAAAGATTGTGTTAGTGTAGACGTATTGTTACTAGCTTACTATGGTCTCCGCTTATGGTGAAATAGTAGTGATGTAAAAAGAGTGTTCAAATGGCAAACAAGTCATTCGCTGTATAGTTAGTTTGAATAATCAAGAATCATGTAAAAATAGCTTTATTAATCTTAAGATTATGACGTTACTTTGTTTGTATATCTATTGTAATTTTATGTATGTCAGAGAAAACCTTGTTAATTTTAGTAAACATTGTCAAAGTCATGACTACAATACTAGGAATCAACACAATCTTGTAACACCTTACATTCGCTTACATAAATCATTTAAAAGTCATGGTTACCAAGAATATCTGATCTTAAATAAGTAACCATTAGATGTTAGAAATTTGCCTGTTAATAAGTTTTAAGTCGCAACAAACATTTTACAGTGTGGACTGAGCCTAGTAAATCTTAAATCTTCACTGTAAGTAATACTTGACAAAGCCTATTGTACTAAAATGTATGTAATCCTTTGTACATTGTACCTAATGGCCAATAAATGTCTGGATTCCTGATTCTTAAATTGCCAATTATTAAATAGCCTAAATGATTGTAGCCCTACAAGTAAGGCTATCTTTTTCTTAAACCATTTTATCAGTTATTAGCACAATAGTAAATCAACAGCGATCAGCTGTTCATTTTTAACATTGTTTTAATACTGAATGTAATCGAATTCAATCAATCTCCGATTTATTTCGATAGAGTTAACTTAAAATTACAAATTCAGTTTTTAAATAGGCTAGCACCCAAATAATTTTTGAACTTCTTTAACTTCCAACAAAATACAACTCCAATGTGCTTTTATTTGATTTAGAGTTAAATGATCTACACTGAGAAAATAATTTATAGGTTAGGTTTAGAAGCGCTATTTCACCAAAATGTATGAGAAAGAAGTGAGTGTCTGAGAGTAACAAGGAATTAAATATTTCACAAATATTCCCATGATTTTAATAAATGATCGGAAAGAAATTAAGTAAATGTAAAAAACGTTTTCCAACATTATTTGAATTATAATAAAGACCGCAAGTTTGAAACAGAAAAAGAAAGCATTGATCAGTTTTCAATATTATTATTGGAAACCACAACAGTTAATAAATATATATTTAGCACTTTTGAAATTCTCACTCTCTTTTGAGAAAGTGCATTTAAATTAGTGTATTGTAGTTAAAAGTATTTTCAGTGATTACACACCAAAATTAATTGTAACTAACCAAAATTAAAATTTTAAAAAGTTAATTAGCCAATATAAAAACAACAGAATCATGATATTTGTAACTTAAGCGGTTCTAAAGACTGAGAGTATTTGCTTAGGAATAGATTACAAAAACAAGCTTATAAGTTATCTAGTTAACAGTGTAAATGATGATACTTAGATATTGACAAGTAAATTCTCCTGAGATACAGTGATATTGACCCACCCATACACGTACATTACTAACTTGTAGGTGGTACCTACCAAAGCATGGTTACCAAAAATAATTTGGTGACAATCAGAATTCTTAATAAATATAAGTAAATAATTGTCATTATCGACTGACACATAAATGTTCAGGAAAGGATGGTATACCTTAATATTTTTGACTTTATTATTGAAAAATCCTATTAAGCATGAAATGGTTGTTCGAAAACCTGTTCCTAAAAGGATTTGGACATATAGGCCTAGCTTTTAGTTGGATTATATTTTCCACAAGAGGTGTTATTATAACAACAGTGATTCATAACAATAGGCATCGATAATAACCAGGGTAAAATTATTATGTAAAATAAAAAAAAACTTTGGCGAGAAATTAAAGTCAAAACAAATTTTATTTCTAGGATAAAATGCTTATTGAAGCCAAATTATAATTTTTGAAAGTTCTTCTTTTTTAAAAAGAGAATAATCAGATTAAAGCCCTTAAATTAACGACTGTAAATATTATTTCCAACTATTCACAGGATGTTATTCAATAATCAGAAATAACGCAAGAGCTACAGTCAACTAGGGATGAAAGTAGCCACGTTACTACCGTAATGGTCGCTAGGCGACAGGCGGCGATTTCAGCAACCACTGCCCGGACTTCGTTACAGTAATGCAACCTAGAGTATCTACATACAGAATTCACGGGGTAAATTGCTAACCATTTAATTTAGGTATTGTATAATAATAATTATACGGACAAACCTTTCTTAAGCCCTTGATAATTAACTGAATAAAATGCTTTTTATAATTCCTTTATAAATGAAACGTTGAATATCTCAGTGACGCTGCCTGTTGTTTAAAAGTTATTAGTTGGCGTTGGGCTGTTGGAGATTTCTAACGCTTCAAGTATTTTTAAATCTAACACAACGTTTCGATAGGTATGAAACTCCCGTCATCTTCAGGTGCTACTTAGTACCTTATCCTACATATAAATCAATTTCTCTCGTACCTATTGGAGAAGGTAAGTCACACGCTGTTGGATAAGTTGTATTCCTTCACTGTTTGATAATGTTTTCTGTGTATTTACGATCGATAAAGTGTTATTTTATTCTTTGTATTGCATGAGTTTTTCATAGTTGTGTGTACTTGTAATAATTTGTAAGATGATATGATTTTCTGAGAATTATTCTTTAAATATGTTATTTTAGGGTTGTCTACGTTGTTAGGGTTGGTTAAGTTGTAAAAACAAGTTTAATATTTTGGATAAGGAAGTAAAATTAGTATAAAATAAACTGTTTTATATCTAGATTATGATAGTCAGTGGCACCTGAAGACGACAGGAGTTTCATACCTGACGAAACGTTGTGATAGTTTTAAAACAACTTGAAGCGTTGGAAACTCCAACTATCTATTATTGACATTTGATGATATTGTGCAAAGCAGTTTTGATTTAAAATGGATTTGTTAAGAAACTAAAATAATAGTATATTAGAAATTTAAAAACGTAGGACTAACTCAATAAGTATAGAATCTTGCAGTAATAAGTCAATTTTATTTTGCTTTCCTAACGTTATTTTAACATTTCTTGGCAGTCTGGAAATTGTTTAGAATGGTAAGACCAAGTTTGTCACCGAGTAGTGTAACAACATCTGGTTTTCATTAGTGACTAACCATAGAGTAATTAATTAACACTTCTTAACACTTATTGACTATCGGTGTGGAACACATAACTATGTAAATATTACTACACCATTAGTCTCCTGTGTCATTAAACAGTTCCCTCAGTGTTTCAGTATCACTTATGCAAATTAATGATTATAATTTATATTAAATACATAATATTCTATTGACTTTATTGTATAAATTATGAACCTCAATTTGTCAAGAAGTATAAAGGATTTCAATTCAATCAACACTTTTACTTTAAAAAATACGTTATTAAAGTCGTTCCGAAATAAACGAAAGAACTAGAACGTGGATCAGTTTTGTTCTTTTTTGTTACATGTTACATTTTCTTATAGCATTAAAAGATTAGATTAATTTAAATGAACAGTAATATAATTTTATGTAATGTAGAAGTTTTTATACCAAAGCATTGCTTTAAGCAATCGGGGTTAATATTGATAATATTTATTATGTTTACAAGGAACCATAAGGATTACGCCTAGATTTACCTGGAACTCTGCAAGCAACCAAGGTCATGGTGAAGCCCTTCGTAAATTAGCTGCTTCACACGACTTTCGTACGGCTAGAATGTTCGGTGAACTGTAGAAATCTGACTACAACCACCTAAAGCATTGGCTTAAGTCGTTCGCCTTGGCTGCGGCCGCACCAGGATCGTACAACGCCACGCCACCCGATCTTTGCCTCAACCTCCTGCCTGACCTACACTACATCATTCATTCTCGAACGGGCTTCCAGGAGTGCTTCACCGTTGGCCGGGTGGAGGGGAGCACGTGATGCAGGAACTACGTGGGCTTGCGTTGAAATATTCGGATATAGGTTTGTATTAAACAAAATGGTTATACTTAGGGTTGGGCCAACAACAATCCAAACTATACTTCTCCTTAGCTACCCTGTACACTTCTGACACCTGCTAATTTTATTTTCCCATTTTATATTTAAATCCCAATCGGTACACCCATATCCATCTTTAAGGACTAAATCACGTGTTCTGTACACCGTCGTACAGTTTACCCTACACATATAATTGCCATCTTTAAGGACCAAATCACGCGTTCTGTACACTCTCATACAGTCTATCATACACGTATAGTTTCCATTTTTAAGAACCAAATCACGCGTTCTGTACACCCTCATACAGTCTATCATATACGTATAATTTCCATTTTTAAGGACCAAATCACGTGTTCTGTACACCCTCAGTCTATCATATACGTATAATTTCCATTTTTAAGGACCAAATCACGCGTTCTGTACACCCTCATACAGTCTATCATATACGTATAATTTCCATTTTTAAGGACCAAATCACGTGTTCTGTACACCCTCAGTCTACCCTACACGTATAGTTGCCATTTTTAAGGACCAAATCATGTGTTCTGTACACCCTCAAACAGTCTACCCTACACATTTAATTTCCATCTTTAAGGACTAAATCACACGTTCTGTACACCCTCATACAGTCTACCTAAACGTATAATTTCCCTCTGTATGCCCAAAATCACGCACTTTGTTTCATAAACAGCCCACCCTAAACGTACAGCTTCCATTTTTAAGCCCGAAATCATGCACACTGTATACCCATTAACAAACAGATTCTGAATCTAATTCTGATTTCCAACCTGTATGGAATGGACCATAGTGTAGTTTAAACAGTCGTTTCGGTGTTTAGGTTAATGGAAATAAAAAAAATGGTGGATAAGCTTTATACTCTCTTATACACTTGAATACGGCCAATATTTTATATTAGTACCATTAACCTGTATTTTTCGTCTCATGAACTGCGTAGGATATTGGAGCCTCCCCGCACTTATAAACAGAACCAGCCACAAGACGATGGCTTGAACATAAAAATTCTTCAGTTCAATAAATCATAGCTACGAACTGGATCAGTGGATACATTGAATTAAAAGCTGATAGCGGATGCAATAGGTAAAATTTGAGTTGAAAATTATCACAGATTTAACATTTAGTATTCATGGAGTTAGTGAAAGTATTGATAGAATCTTTGTATTATACCAAAACGGTTTAAATATTTATGATCGATTAGTTATTTGCAAATAGATTTCCAAGTGATAGCGTTTTCATTCAACTTTGAGTCTGTATTTCTATCGTTATAATGATACAAGGGTCCAAGATTTTACAGACTGGTCCAATTGATATTATTTTCGACGAAACTGCGAGATTACTATCTTTGAAGTTACGGCAATTGTTAACTGACTCAGGCCAATTTTCCTTATGTTCTTGGCATTTTTAGATGTTTCCTTAACAGCTGGGTCATAAAACCACTTACCAACGGACATACTTCTATAAAATCTGCCGATACTTTCAACGGGCTGTTTAAATTTTATTCAAAGGAGAGGCCGATGTCCTTTTGAATCTAAGAAAATCTGTCACGCGATTCTAAATCAAAAACAAACCAAAAAGATTATTAAATTCATCAACAATAATTTTAAGAATGTACGCGTTACAGCTTGACGAAATTAAAATTCGACACACTTCAATAGGCTGGATGCAATTGCTGTTGGAGATTGATAATTTAGTTTTGATTTTGACTGCCTTACTTGTCAAATACATTGTGGTTTTTATTTGATGTTATTAAACATTCTTGATATCAAGTAAACTACGTTGTACATCTTAGCTATCTAGTTTTGCGGCTTTGTACTTAGACTCTCCGTCAATTTAGCTTTTCAAGGGTGTTCAATCAAGAATTATTTTTGAAATATTTTATTAACAGTGGTAGTTTTCTTATAGGTGAAATGAAATAAAATGAAATTAAAAACGTCTTTATTTTCAAGCGAAGTTAGGACTTATCAGTCCTTTCTTCCACTTAACCTGATATTATATGTACACAATTCAATATATATAAAAAAAAGTATCTAAGTAAAACACAAGAAAACTATAACATAAATAAATTGACATTATAATGAATATACTACCCTAATTGAATAGGAATGATGTCAGTAATAATTAATCAATTAATTCATAACTTTAATTTAAAAGCGTAAAAGCAAATAAATCATATTTAAATTTAAAACATGTCCAAATACTATAAATATATAATAATTTTGTTGGGGGGAACATTTAAAAAACCTTCAAGTTGATGTGGTTACCCAATGAGGCTGATTTAGCCTTTCTAACTCATTAAGAAACAGTATTTTATATATTTTATTAATTTTTTGAGGATATAGTGGACAAAAGGTATTATTCAACCTAGTGTAAATTAAAACTTAAAAAAATTGTAAGTGTAATCAATTATTTTTAAATACAGTAATGACATCTGCGCAAGAAATTTGAGTTGAAATTTGTACAATTATCTTTGGTTGAAAGAGTAGATTAGTAATGTAAAAAAATTTTATTGCTGGAATTTACGGTAATAGAGGGAGTTACGTACTTTTATACAATTTTTGGGGTTGGACAGCTGGGGCCAGTAAGGGGGAGAGAGGGAAGGAAACACGTTGTATTTGTGTTAGTGAGGTAGGTACTAGGCTCTTTGCTACTCCTAACAACAATTGCGAAATCTAGAACTAAATTCCTCGGAGTAGGGTAAGGCGCCTGGATGAACACCCTTAAAGAGATATTGGGTGAGTAATTTATGATAGATCTTCTAGGGTAGGTAAATATCCGTTCACACACTCTGCTTCAATTCTTCGTTCTCTTCTTCTTGACAAGAATTTTCTTGTGAATATTGCCATGCTTAATCCTAAATTAAAATCAATATTGTGAAACACTGAAACAAGCAGGAATTTTATTTTATTTGAGAAAACCTTTGGAAGGGTCCGAAGCCGAGCGGTCTAAGGTTTCAAGGCTTGAGCCTGAGTTAGAGATATCGCAGGTGCGACTCCTCATCTGGATCGGAAGTATTTATCAATAATGTTCACCTTGTACTGTACTGGTTCTCCCTCTTGCCTGAGTGAGTTCCTCGCTCGGAGGTTAGTGTTGTTTGAAAGTTATTTTTTGGCATTGGATTGTTCGTGATGATTGTTCCATATGGATACTAATTACAATTGTCTTATTTCTTTTATGTGGAGACGCTGGTTTCTTTGTTAACGCTTGTAAGTCATTTTAAAAACACTTGGTGCCTGCTTGGTCTTACTATTCTAAACCATGTCCAGACTATACCCACTTAGAAATTTTAAACTAAGGTTAGGAAAGAATAATAATAAAATGGACTTATTGCTGCAAGATTCAGTAATTAAATAGCCTTAAATTTTAAAATTTGTAATATATTTACTAGTAATGTTTTAAGTTCATTAACAAAAACGAATTAAATTAAAACTACTTTACATTATCATTAAATGTCAATAATAGATAGTTGCAGTTTCCCAACGCTTCAATTGGTTTTAAAACTAACACAACGTTTTGACAGGTATGAAACTCCTGTCGTCTTCAGGTACTATTTACTATCTTATTCAAAATATTAAACAATTTTTATTACAACTTAACCATATGAACGTAAAAAAACCTTAAAAATAGCACGTTTATATATTAATTCTCAGAAAATTATGTCATCTCATGAACTATTTCAAGTACACACAGCTATGAAAAACTCATGAAATCAAAAGAAGAAAATACACAGAAAAAATTGTCAAACCGTAAAGAAATTCAACTCATCCAACAGCGTATGATTAAACAACTCCACTAAGAACGAGGACCACGAACCACAAACCACCACACTCACTGGCGGCTCTCCACGAACCACCACACTCACAGGCGGAACTCACCACGAACCACCACACTCACGAGCGGAACTCACCACGAACCACCACACTCACAGGCGCAACTCACCACGAACCACTACACTCACGGGCGGAACTCATCACGAACCACCACACTCACGGGCGGAACTCTCCACGAACCACCAAACTCATGCGCGGAACTAACCAAGAACCACCACACTCACGGGCGAAACTCACCATGAACTACCACACTCACTGGCGTAACTCTCCACGAACCACCACAGTCACTGGCGTAACTCACCATGAACCACCACACTCACGGGTGTAACTCAACATGAACCACCACACTCATGGGCGGAACTCACCATGAACGACCTCACTCAGGGGTGGAACTCACCACGAACCACCAAACTCATGCGCGGAACTAACCAAGAACCACCACACTCACGGGCGAAACTCACCATGAACTACCACACTCACTGGCGTAACTCTCCACGAACCACCACAGTCACTGGCGTAACTCACCATGAACCACCACACTCACGGGTGTAACTCAACATGAACCACCACACTCATGGGCGGAACTCACCATGAACGACCTCACTCACGGGTGGAACTCACCACGAACCACTACACTCACTGGCGGAACTCACCACAAACCACCACAACATTCATTGGCGGAACTCACCATGAACCACCACACTCACAGGCGGAACTCACTAAGAACCACCACACTCACAGGCGTAACTCACCACGAACCACTACACTCACGGGCGGAACTCATCACGAACCACCACACTCACGGGCGGAACTCTCCACGAACCACCAAACTCATGCGCGGAACTAACCAAGAACCACCACACTCACGGGTGAAACTCACCATGAACTACCACACTCACTGGTGGAACTCTCCACGAACCATCACAGTCACTGGCGTAACTCACCATGAACCACCACACTCACGGGTGTAACTCACCACGAACCACCACACTCACGGGTGGAACTCACCACGAACGACCTCACTCAGGGGTGGAACTCACCACGAACCACTACACTCACTGGCGGAACTCACCACAAACCACCACAACATTCACTGGCGGAACTCACCACGAACCACTACGCTCACTGGCGGAATTTTCTACGAACCACCACACTCACGGGCGGAACTCGCCATGAACTACCACACTCACGTGCGGAACTCGCTACGAACTACCACACTCACGGGCGGAACTCACCACGAACCACCACAATCACGGGCGGAACTCTCCACGAACCACTACACTCACGGGCGGAATTCATGACAAACGTCAATCGCCAACTGAATTATTTCTATGTATAAAAATTAAAAGTAGCATTTAAAAATTTGTTTTGTATGTAGGATAAGGTAGTAAGTAGAACCTGAAGACAACCAGAGTTCCATACATGTCGAAACGTTGTGTTAGTTATAAAAAAACACTTGAAGCGTTGGAAATCTCAAAAAAATTAACAATCATTAGTTCTATAGTCTATGAGAATGGGCAGAGTAAGGTTAAGAAGAACGCCAGCTCTCCTTAAAAAATAAATAAGAAAATACTAAATTGTCGTCGATAACGAAGGTAGTACTATATTTTATGTGCACTCGCAGCTGTTAATTGTGCTCTCCACTTGAGTCATGTCATGAAGAATCCTTGAGACCTGCTTCAACCGCTTCACGTCGACAATGTTAAATATGGTTTGCATATCAACTCGGTCGTAACTTATCAGAGTCTTGTTTGGTGAGTGTCCATCCTTCCCATCTGTATACGACCGGTCTGATGATAGTTTTGTAGATCCTAAGCTTAGATTCCTTTATTCAAACTTATGTTGTATAAGATCAGCCCATCTCCTAACTAAATAAGTTTTGGAAAATATTTCATTTTGTTACTTGTTGTGATAAATTTGGAGTATGAGAGTCCCACTAAATTTTCGTTATTTTTTTAGCAAGTCAATATTTAACACCACAAACACGAAATAATAGAAAAACGTCGGTGTAAATGAAAATTAAAAAACAAAATTGAAAAAAGAAAAAAATTAACTAAAACTATGTACATTATATTAATCTAATGTCGTTGTTTTGAATGGACACGAATGTGACATCACATTATTCATTAGAAGAATAATGACTGAGATATTCAACAATACGTGGGTAAGATTAGGTTAGTTTATTACATGTTAACCGTGAATGCATATTGCTAACATAACCTAACATAGCTTAACGTAACGTAACCTGTTTTGTTAAATATTTAAGTTTGTATTTGTCGAAGAAAAATGGATGAAATATTCGTATTTAGGAGGACAATCTCAGGACCGGATTTAGCATTATTGCACCCCTAGGTCCAATATTTTTTCCACCCCCTAATCTGATAAAAGTTACTTTCCTTAAAACCTTTATTACAAAATTATATCATTCCTTTATGCTATTACTTAAACGCCACTGCACGATGGAAGTTTATCATTGTAATTTTTTTGAGAAATTTACTTGGTTTTGGGCTTAAAAAAATGCCGTTAATGTATTAAAAAAAACTGGTACAATTGATACTATTCAAACGGTCTAATATATAAAACGTAGACCTCGTTTGTAAGCAAACTCAACTTGAATTGGAATCCTTCGAAGCACAAAGGTTCGGGTTTCAAGAAAATTTAGATGGGCATTCACCACTCCACAGATGACTTTACAGAAAACCATTATTAGTAAACTTTTTTTATATTTATATATTTTTTATAATTTTAAACTACATATTGTAAAATTTAAGGGTAAGCCAGAAAAACTTAATTTATATTGGTATTTAATATTAAGGGATGAAAGATAAACGGTCCGTTCCGCAGAGGAATTCGAGGTTATGTTAACACGGAGAGAATGAATAGGAAGGATGAGGACATGCCAAATAACTACATGGAGCAATCTGTAGTTATTTGGCATCACTAAGACGGTCACCGTCCTCTATACGAGGAACATGGGAGTGCATAGGGCTGGCAGTGGCAATACGATGCGTACCGCTCGACGACATCCCTACAGCCAACTCTCCCGTGTTTGAGCTCAATGTTTTAACGAAGTTGTTGCATAATTTTGAAAAATAATTTAACTTTACTAACAATTATTTGTTCCAATAAAACTTAAAAATAATAATGCTTTATTAGCCTGTTTTTTTTTCAATCAGTTGAAACAAATATGTTAAGTTATGGCTATTTATTTTTATTTCTAGACTTTTTAATTTTTTATTCTCGGCCGCGCGCCACCTGAGAGCTTGCGTCCCTAGGCCCGGGGCTACCGGGCCTATTTTGAAATCTGGCCCTGGACAAACAACGTAATATTAATGTTAAACATATAGTTTTGGGTGCGAAAATGTATTTTTTTCTTTTATGTTCTTTTTTTGTAAAAAATCCCTATTTCCACGACAAAATCTATTTACTCTGTTCGTGGTAAACAATGAATCGTGAAAACCTGTTGGAATCCCGTCATACCGTATTACCCTTGTTGTTTATAACTAGAATACGAGATTTATTTCCATGAACTGTGGATGTAGGATTTATGAATCGTAAAGGTCGCCATTTGTCGCCATTCGGTCGATTTGTCGTTTCTCTCAACACAATCCTGATCTGAGTTGTAATAAGAAAGGAAGTAAATGTTCAGAAGGGATGCAAGTTATCATCCACAAAATAACAGGTGATGAGTGGGGGTCTTTATTTCATTTTTTATAGTTTAAAAATTTAGAAGGAATTATAACATGAAAACTAGACATTTTAAAAATTCCTATTTCAATAATGTCGTAAGCTTCAAATTGACAACTAAATATTTTTTATACGCATTAATTGTGTCGAATCCTATAAACAAAAACTACATTAGTTTAAACATTTTATAAATTACCAAAATTAAATCATATTTTAAAAAAATATCCTTCATATTTGGTGGACATTAATATAGTTTAGTTTTTTTTTTTTTTTTACTTTACTCGGCAGTTCGCATGGCCTTGCAAGCCTGTGCGTGAACTTTATTCAACGATTGAAGTACCGACCGTTTGCTCAGAGGGGATTCGAACCTTGGACCTTGCCCACTGATCCACCAGGCTAGGGAATGTCCTGCATTTCCAATTAGATCCTTCACCGGTGTGTGTGCGTGCGTATGCTCTTTTACTTGAATATGAAAAAAGAAGCCATTTCCACGACATTTGCCCTAGTATCATGTCCTATTTAGAAAAATCAACTCGAACATTACATCAAATTGGTGTTTTAAAAACATCAACTTGACACAGCATTCAATGTTACAACGATTATTGAAACGTCCCACCTTGAAAGCCGGTTCTATTTTACGGCTTTCGGATTAAAACCTGTCATTGAGTTTTTTAGGCACTCGAAAAAATCCATCTAGAAAAACGTCTTGGTCTCTGAATACGTGCAGCACAAAAAACTCAATATTCTTAAATCTAAATGGTATTTTAATGCTGTATGGCTTAAACAGTATTTTTATTAACTGTATATTTCATAGTTTTATTACAATTACAGTATATTAAATGTTCGCTTGGATAATGCATAATTTTTTAGTTAGTTGTATTTTCATATATGTTTCCTCTTAAACTGGCTATTTTAAATGATGGTAATATTTTCAAGCTGGGGCCTCACTAAATTAGTTTTGACAATAAAACCTAAGGGTTGATCTAGATATAAACGGCCTTCTTTTGAAAGGAATAGTGTATTCTTGTTGAATGTTTTCCTCCGACTTTATAAGTCTTCCTCTGACCTGACAAATCTTCCTCCGACTTGACAAGTCCTCCTCCGACTTGAAAAGTCTTCCTCCGACTTGACAAGTCTTTCTACGACATGACAAGTATTCCTCCGACTTGACAAGTTTTTCTCCGACTTGAAAAGTCTTCCTCCGACTTGACAAGTCTTTCTACGACATGACAAGTATTCCTCCGACTTGACAAGTTTTTCTCCGACTTGAAAAGTCTTTATCCGACTTGAACATTGTTTCTCCTACTTGACAAGTCTTTCTCCGACATGACAAGTTTTCCTCTGACTTGACGGTATTTGCTGTAACTTGACAGGTTTTCATTATCCTATGGCTTGACAAGCTTTTCTCTGACTTGAAAAATTTTCCTATTGTCTGAAAATTTTATTATGACTGAACAATTATCCTATGACCTCACAAGTTTTATGCTGACTTGAAAAGCTATCTTATGACCCGAGACGTTCTCTAATAACTTGAAAAGATTTAATATGACCCGTAACGTTTTCTAATGACTCGACAAGTTTTCATCTGGCTTAAAAGTTTTCATTTGACGTAATAGAGCTACCCTGTCCTTTCATATGTTGCAATTTAAATAATATCATTAATACTAATACAGTACTACCACATCATATGTAAAAAATGCATGATATATTTAGTAATACACAAGGATGCTGACGATTGAGAATTTGAATCTATATGAAGCACAAACATATAGTTACAATGGTTCTATTATTATATTATAACTATGGGTTTATCGTATTTTTCTCTATTATTATGAGTAAAAAATGGTTGGTTATTTTGTAACCATGCTGTGTAGTAGAGACTACTAGAGCCAAATGTGGGCCTATAACTCTTGATTAGTTACAAACCTGTTTATGAAGAGGGGTTTTATGAAGATTTATAATTTGTTTAGGTTTTAGCGATACTTACATTACTTCTAACGTAGTAATCTCGGATATTTACTGGCCTTCATTACACAATTTATTGGCGTTGCCAATGGATAAAACAGTCACATGAATAGTAACAATTATAGGTGGACCGATGTTTCTAAGTCTCAAACGAGATAGCACTCTCTATGTTGTCCTAGTTTACCAATCAGCAAGCATGTAGATCAACTAAGGGTAATTTAAATCTCCTTGAAATTCAAACGTTGAGATCCTACTTTAAGAAGTTTTAATTACATGAACATGACATTGATTATAAGTATATCAATTTTGTAATTTTGGTAAATTGAAAGGATTCAAAAAGTACCTTTTCAAAGAATTCTATAATGCCAGCAAGTACTGACCTGCTTTAATAAAAATAAAAGCCTATCGTAAGAAAGGCATTCATTAAAATTAAAAAGAGATAGAGGATAGCGTATGTGACTGACCACTGTGCCAAATATTTGACTTTGCTGGTATTCTCCTGTGAGTTAAGCGTTTGTGACCGACCATTGTGCCAAATATTCCACTTTGTTGGTATCTCCTGTGAGGGTAGCGTATGTGACCGACCATTGTACTAAATATTCGACTTTGCTAGTATCTCCTCTGATGGTAGTGTATGTGACCGACCATTGTGCCAAATATTCGACTTTGCTAGTATCTCCTCTGATGGTAGTGTATGTGACCGACCATAGTGTCAAATATTCGACTTTACTGGCATTCTCCTGTGAGGGAAGCGTATGTGGCCGACTATTGTGCCAAATATTCGACTTTGCTGGTATCTCCTGTGAGGGTAGCGTATGAGATCGACCTTGATGCCCAGTATTTGACTTTGCTGATATCTCCTGTGAGGGTAGCGTATGTGACCGACTATTGTGCCAAATATTCGACTTTGATGGTATCTCCTGTGAGGGTAGCGTATGAGATCAACCATGGTGCCCAGTATTTGACTTTGCTGGTATCTCCTGTGAGGGTAGCGTATGTGACCGACCATGGTGCCCAGTATTTGACTTTGCTGGTATCTCCTGTGAGGGTAGCGTATGTGACCGACCATGGTGCATAGTATTTGACTTTGCTGGTATCTCCTGTGAGGGTAGCGTATGTGACCGACCATGGTGCATAGTATTTGACTTTGCTGGTATCTCCTGTGAGGGTAGCGTATGTGACCGACCATGGTGCCTAGTATTTGACTTTGCTGGTATCTCCTGTGAGGGTAGCATATTTTACCGACCGTGGTGCCTAGTATTTGTCTTTGCTGGTATCTCCTGTGAGGGTAGCGTATGTGAACGACCATGGTACCCAGTATTTGACTTTACTGGTATCTCCTGTGAGGGTAGCGTATGTGACCGACCGTGGTGCCTAGTATTTGACTTTGCTGGTATCTCCTGTGAGGGTAGCGTATGTGACCGACCATGGTGCCCAGTATTTGACTTTGCTGGTATCTCCTGTGAGGGTAGCGTATGTGACCGACCATGGTGCATAGTATTTGACTTTGCTGGTATCTCCTGTGAGGGTAGCGTATGTGACCGACCATGGTGCCCAGTATTTGACTTTGCTGGTATCTCCTGTGAGGGTAGCGTATGTGACCGACCATGGCGCCCAGTATTTGACTTTGCTGGTATCTCCTGTGAGGGTAGCGTATGTGACCTACCATGGTGCCATAGTATTTGACTTTGCTGGTATCTCCTATGAGGGTAGCGTATGTGACCGAACATGGTGCCTAGTATTCGACTTTGCTGGTATCTCCTGTGAGGGTAGCGTATGTGACCGACCATGGTGCATAGTATTTGACTTTGCTGGTATCTCCTGTGAGGGTAGCATATTTGACCGACCGTGGTGCCCAGTATTTGACTTTGCTGGTATCTCCTGTGAGGGTAGCGTATGTGACCTACCGTGGTGCCTAGTATTCGACTTTGCTGGTATCTCCTGTGAGGGTAGCGTATGTGACCGACCATGGTGCCCAGTATTTGATTTTAATGGTATCTCCTGTGAGTGTAGCGTATGTGACCGACCGTGGTGACCAGTATTTGATTTTGCTGGTATCTCCTGTGAGTGTAGCGTATGTGACCGACCATGGTGCATAGTATTTGATTTTGCTGGTATCTCCTGTGAGGGTAGCGTATGTGAACGACCATGGTGCCCAGTATTTGATTTTGCTGGTATCTCCTGTGAGTGTAGCGTATGTGACCGACCATGGTGCCCAGTATTTGATTTTGCTGGTATCTCCTGTGAGGGTAGCGTATGTGAACGACCATGGTGCCCAGTATTTGATTTTGCTGGTATCTCCTGTGAGTGTAGCGTATGTGACCGACCATGGTGCCCAGTATTTGATTTTGCTGGTATCTCCTGTGAGTGTAGCGTATGTGACCGACCGTGGTGCCCAGTATTTGACTTTACTGGTATCTCCTGTGACGGTAGCGTATGTGACCGACCGTGGTGCCTAGTATTTGACTTTGCTGGCATCTCCTGTGAGGGTAGCATATGTAACCGACCGTGGTGGCCAGTATTTGGCGTAACTGGTTTCGCGCATGACCAGTATACAATAATGATTCTTACTTCTGTGTTAAATAATTTATACTTTCCATATTGTGACTTTGTGATCTGTCTGGTTGGACAGTGTTTACGTGGGCCACTGAGAATAGTCCCTGTAATATACTTATTTTATTTTTAACTTTTATTTTGTGATGTGTTGTATAATAATAATCCTGAAAGCGGAATATTAATCTGAACTAGTCAACAAAGTTGTTAAGCATCCCGCGTCATAATTGCCCTCGTCAAATCACCATACATATGAGTAATCTTGTTGCGAAAATTAATGCACCTTCCGTTTATTTTAGTTTTCTGGAAGGTAAATTGCGTGGGACTAATTAATTTTAATTTGCTATTGTATTTAGTAAGCCTAGTTTAATGTTTATTTAATCTTTGGAAAAACACAGATTACAGTCTAAAAGTTGCTCATGTTAGTTACTCCATCCTTGAACAAGGTCATAACCACTTTAATTTTAATATTTCCAGAAAGATTCCTACGTCAGACACAAATTAACCTAAGTTTTTTAACCAGCACAGGTGACTTATAGAAACCACTGTGTTTTTCAAAGTGACAGTGAAAGTATAAAAAAGTTATTGTTACTTTTATTAATAGTTTTAAAATATTTCACCGTATTAACTTATGTTAGTTAACTTTTTTGCGTGGTTATAGCATTTAGTAAAACAACCTGTAATGTAATACTATATACAATGCACTATTTGCAAGCGTCATAATTTGCCAGCTACGTAGAAGCGTTATCCTACTTACATATTAATTATTACTACTAGCCAGATAATAATGATTACACAGCCGAACTTATTATTTAGGCAGGAGGCGCCGTTAGAGCCTTTTTAAGGCTAATATGAATGATTACATGATTGCATTGTGAGTGTGGATGACATGTGTAGTCATGTTACTAACTAATGTCGACTGTTCCTTTGAAATAGCCCGATAATCAGGGCAACTAAGGGACCCACACCTTTACGTAGATTCCGAACCACGTTAGTATTGGTCTGATTTTATGCCAATGACAAGCCTGATACTCAGTTCTCTTCTCTGAACAACACCTGGACCAGCCAGACTTCTCTCGTAGTCCTCTCCTAGCAATGTTTACGTCGATGGCAACCACTGAACGGACGCCATGACGGCATCAAGAAGAAAGAGCAGATAACCTATGGCCTACAAGTAACAACACTTTGTCCCCAAGTAGTTGGATTACAACACTGCGCTACTAGTGCCGACTGTAATGGGAGCTACTACATCTCTATTGCGTTGTTTTGCACTACATCCAATGAATACACATCTAGTGGGATTATGTCTACATCATATGGCCTTCTAAGTCAGCTACCATATTAAAGGGAGGAAAAATTAATAATAATTTATTTTCACAAACTACAACACAGGGCATCCATCATTGAAGAAAAAAATCTTTCTGTTTAACAAACTGAAGGAAAAGAAACCAAAATATTCGATTCTGCTTGCCAGGCTGATAAAATTTAATAAGATGTTGAATTAATATTTTCCAACAAGTAAGTAAGGGCAAGTTGAGCGTCTTATATTACTAATTAAAATTAGTACAAAGTAGTTGTGTCTTAGTGTTTAAATATTGATCTCTTGTCACGGAGCTAAATCAAATTTTCTTAACCATTCAACGCCTGCTTCTGCGATTGGATGAAGTCTGATTCCCCCTAATTGAACAAGGTTTAAGTCAAGCTAATTCACCTTGAAAGAACGCAATGGGAAATAATGAACTATGTGATCCATAGTTTGAACTTCGACTCCGCAATCACATGACTGATAATTTGCTATCCCCCACTTATATTTCCAGTAGCTGCATCTTCCCACCCCCGTGTGAAAGCGACTCAACACAGTCCATTCCTTACGAAGAAAAAAGGAAAAAGAAGCCGCGAAAAATACGCTAAGAAACTGCGAATGAAACTCAAGCAAGATTTCGAGGAAATTGTTTTCTGATTAGATAAAAACAAAACATTATATTGTGTTTTTCCATTTGACATTTCATACTGAGATTGGATAAATGTAAGCAAAACAGCACAAAAAGTTTAAAATAAACCCAATAATACGGCCTTGGCAGCATTTTTTAAGTTGTGCCACGACATTTTAACCGGAGCGTTGATAGACATTCCCGATAAAAAATTCCTTTAAGTGAAAATGTTTAAAATGAAGCCATGATAACTTTAGGGGATCGATGTTTAGCAACGAGCAATCAAAGTTCAGTGACAATGGAGTACAATCGTCCATGGGAAATGAGTTAATTGATGGTGAACTAATGAAATAACAACATAACTACATCTTTATACCGGAAAATTAACAAATAACATTATTAATACCCAAAAATAAACATAAACTCTCGCTTTTTATTGTAAAACAACTAATGACGAACGTTTCCTGTGAATTTGAGTTAGAAATATTCATATATAACATAAATGTTTAGTAAATTTGTATATTATTCAAAAACCTATATTATAATGCTTAGTTATGCAGCCTACTTGCATTATTTTTCATCATATTGTAATGTATTATTCCAGAAGTGCTTGAAATGTAATAAAAAAGCTAATCTAACACAAAGTAATAAAAACATCACACATAATTACATTATTTACCTCAAAATATATGTAAATTGTGTACTAACAATTAAAAAGCTCCCAAAAGTAGAAAAGATAATTTTCATTACAAAAAGTATAAAAAATCAACTGAAAAAGAAATAGAGCGATCGATATTAGCTACAAACAATGTATCTATCTATAGGAAGAAACTATCTGTATCAAATACTGTTGTTAAAGCGAGCGATATTAGCTACAAACAATGTATCTATCTATAGGAAGAAACTATCTGTATCAAATATTGTTGTTAGAGCGATCGATATTAGCTACAAACAATGTATCTATCTATAGGAAGAAACTATCTGTATCAAATACTGTTGTTAGAGCGAGCGATATTAGCTACAAACAATGTATCTATCTATAGGAAGAAACTATCTGTATCAAATATTGTTGTTAGAGCGATCGATATTAGCTACAAACAATGTATCTATCTATAGGAAGAAACTATCTGTATCAAATACTGTTGTTAGAGCGAGCGATATTAGCTACAAACAATGTATCTATCTATAGGAAGAAACTATCTGTATCAAATATTGTTGTTAGAGCGAGTGATATTAGCTACAAACAATGTATCTATCTATAGGAAGAAACTATCTGTATCAAATATTGTTGTTAGAGCGAGCGATATTAGCTACAAACAATGTATCTATCTATAGGAAGAAACTATCTGTATCAAATATTGTTGTTAGAGCGAGCGATATTAGCTACAAACAATGTATCTATCTATAGGACGAAACTATCTGTATCAAATATTGTTGTTAGAGCGAGCGATATTAGCTACAAACAATGTTCTTTACAACGATTAAAACAAAGGATACAGGACAGTGAAGGGGGGGGAGGATAAATAAATCAACATGGGTGTAAAGTTCCCAACAGAATAGTCATGAACGTCTTTAAATTCATCTGATAAGCTTTCGTACAAATTGATGTTAAAAACTGAATCACCAGTTGTAGGCCTACTATTATGACATCTTAATTCGCCGAAATTGTGCAATGACACAAGATAATGTGCTAAAAATCCTTACAATATTTTGAGTCTGTGATCCTGACTGGCAAGGAAAAAGAAAACTCTGTTTTTATACAATTAATCCCGTTAATTTAAAACGATTCTCCATTTTATTCGAACGCTTGCAGTTTACACTGCCATTACCGTACAGTGTGACTATCAATAAGGCACAAGGTCAGACATCCCGATATAACAAAGTTCATTTGAAAGAATCCTGTTTTTTCAAATGTCGGACAAATAATCTATTGTCTGTGCTCCAGACCATAGATCAGCAAATTAAGTGTACGGGGACGTATTTAAATAATGTTATTTATCATAAATATATTTATTCTTTGAAATATATGTCAAATATTGTTTGTATACCTGGGAATACTGGGAAAAAAGTGTAAAATAATCATGTAAAATTAATTTTAAAAACTGCCAAATATCTATACAACATTCTTTAAAATACGCTTTTATGCATAAAATGTCAATACATTTGAATAAATAAATGTACGATGAAAATCATAAACAAGCAGTGGGTGAGTTATATTTCATAGCACTGATTGTATCAATGCATTAAGGAAACCCGAACCAGTTTCCAGTTGGCATAAAAATCCCCTTGTTAAAAAATCCTAAATTGGAGAATTGAGGACTAGTTAAGATTACAGGCTATCAAGAGGATTACAGTAGCTCAATTTGAGGGAGTCTTTGTTTATTGTTAGACGAACGGATACTTTGTAGTTCTTATTATACTAATTGGCAAATTCAATCCCTTTTGACAAAAACAAAACAACACGTGGAAGTCAGTTTGCAGTCATGACTGTTTCTCTCTGATTTATTATTAATTAACATAGTTAATGACTTCATCATGTTATGTTATATGTGTTACTAGAGTGTTGTAGAAGTTGACTCCACTCCACTTAAAGAACCAAATGACAGTTGCTCTTCACCATCTAAAGTGTCTTGTTTATCATTGTTCGCAAAGGGAATCAGAATCTGAGGCCTATTATAGAAGATTTAGACAGTTTATAAGCTAAAATAACATTAACTTCGTTCTCAAAAGGGCCCTTTTTACTTTGTGTGGTAGCTACCATAGCTGTGAGATCACAAAAATTCGAGTCAGTCCAGCTACCAGATTTATTGCCCCCCCCCCCCAATACTATCTGGGCTTGACAAAAGTCGATCACGCTTTGGTGTGGACATTTTTTATGAAAGAAATAAGTTCCTTATTATTGATCGTTAATAACTGTAGGTGGGATGAACCTACCTTTTAGGGATGGGACACTGTTAAATCGGTTCAGAACTGGAGCGTGAATATGTAGCCTAACTACTGGAAATACAAATTGACAAATCAGAAAGTAGTAAATTATCTGGCCGTCTTTAATTGAGTTTTGTAGATCACTCACACTGACCAGGAACAAGACTGGAGCAAGAATGGATCTCTGCAGGGCTTCCTGGCAAGTCTTCACATTATTTGAGAGAGTTTTTTCTACTCGGACGCATTGATCTCCATCACTGAGACAGGATACTGATCATTCTCGTGACCTCGGACACCACCCACCCACTCTTGTATATAAACTGGCACTGATGGCGTACAAATCTTCTTGGCCAGTGAAGATGTACCTAGGAGTTAGAAGCATGACTAATGATTATTTAATGTACTCCACTCTCATTAAGCTTAATAACATTAGTAGCAGAATTTTCTAAGGAGTACTCTCAAGTTCCATGACGCTGCAAATGTTTTAGGTACACTTTAGATGGGATGGGATGAGATGGGAATATTTGATCATTGAAGTTGGTAAAGAAACGACAGTAATACTGTGTGATTACGTAGGGACGGTACTCACCAAAGCCAACGGGACCAATAAAATTTATTGCAAAAAGCAAGCAGCTAAAGAATAAAAAACTGGAGGAATTTGCAAACAGTTGTAAGACTATAGTCAAGTTTCAATGTGTCACTTACAATATGTGTACTATCACAAATCACAAATCTGAAGACTAAACAAATCATGTAAGGATTCGATGCCCTGAAAAATGTGGAGCGTGTGAAACTAATAGTAGTGGTAGGTCAGTTACGAAGAGCATAAATTCAATTTCCGGACAAAAACTGGTTTACTGAAGGACAACCGCAAGAAAGTAAAGAACTTTTTTGGAATCTACACCTCGGATCGATGGTACAAAAACTCGCAGAGAATTTCCATTCATTCTGATTAGCAAACAAATTTCATCAGTATTTGGAAATGTTATATGATTGATTCTTTTCATGATGTGTTAAGATTGTAAACATTGGATTATGCATTTGTCTTTAGTTTCTTAAATATTATCCATTCTGCTTTAAAAATATGAAGCACTAATTATTTGAGAATTACTTTGAACGAGAAGGTACAATTTACACAAAATGACCGTCGAAAAGGATACATCAAAAGACGTGAAGAAGGCCTGACAACCTAAAATATACAATTCTCTAATTTAAGTAAATAAAAAAAGTTTACACACTTTCTCTGAATATACTGTAGGCATAGAGAAAATATATACAGTGATTGCTTTCTTAAGGTCACAGCGAACTTCTCAGAGGCAGTTATAAGTAGATTATAACTAATGTAAGTCTTTATACATCTGTAGTAATAATTACTATGTTTATCCTTAATTTGGAGGAAATAAGGGAAGAGCTGACAAGGTGTTGGCTCTGTCATCACATGACAAAGTGGAGGAATAACTACTCGACACACATTCAGCATACTATTAGCTGCGAGCTCTATCTATTTCTTTTCAGAGGTGTAAGTTAAAATGGTTGGAAGACACAACATCGAAAATGCAAAAGTAGATTTTTACTTTTATTGACAATTCAAATACAACTTTTTATTTGACCTGACAAACTTTAATATCATTACATTAAATGAATATTATCTCGGTTACGGAAGATGACATATAGGATTTGGAGTACTTTTTCGCCATAAATTGGATTTTAAAGATACTCCTTCGTGATATTTCGGATTTTTAATTCTCGAAAATGTATTTTTCATCTGTCTGATAAATATGCTTTATATTTTATTATATGTTTCTTCACTGATTGAATACCAAATCACATGATATAGTTTCTTTCAATTTAAAGAGTCCGGTGGTTTAGAGTCTTTTTATCTTACATTTTAATCTTGAGTAGTTTAATTATACAGGTTTTAATTCTTAGATCTTAACCAAGCGGCCTGTGCAATATCAATAAACTTTAATATGTGAAACCTTTTGGTAATAATTTTTTATGAAACTTTGTATTGCAAGATAGAAAAATGCTGTTGATTTGTGGATTTGAAATTATAAATGATAAACGAAAAAAGTCTTTGCACATTCAAATGATGGCCTTGACGATCTATTCAACACTGTACGAGCAAACAACAGATCGGAATCCAATTATGGAAAAAAACTTCACATATAAGTACACTTTTTCAACTATCTTGCACAATATGTTTTTAATGATTCTTTTATTAACGTGTTTTATTTATTCATACAAAAGACGTATTACGCGGCATTACACAGTTTTACAGCTCGCCCACTCTCTCAGTTTAGAAGGGTGGGACAGACTTCTTTCGCCAAATCAGTTCACTTTAATGGTCTGAAGAGGCTGTCAGCCATGTTGGTTTTAATCTCATAATAACAATGTTATTTGTGAACCCATATTTCTTCGTTATTTATTGACCAAAAGTTATGTACAGGGTGGCGCACGAAATGATCCAACATTTGTTTTGGTAGTATTTATTCCGGTTACCTAGTAGTACTGTGTTGTAAGTTGGCAAAATTATCAGCTGTTTATGAAGATTAGTTCTCTCTGTTTCTGCTTCCGTTATTATTATTGTTGTAAGATGGCTGACAAAGGAAGTTTGTCTGTGGATCAACGCATAAAGACTGTGTTGTTTTTTAATCAAACAAAAAGTGTGGTGATTACACAAAGACTGTTTCGAGCTCATTTTCAAACTCGCTGGTCACCATCATTTAAAACTATTCGTAGACTTTATGAAAAACTTAATAGTAATGGCTCAGTATTAGAAAGGAAACGTCAACGGCCTTCCACTGTCCGTACTCCACAGAATGTTGAAGCTGTCAGAGCAGTGTTGGTGGGTGAGGAGAGTAGGCAAGTCGCCTAGAAAAGTGGCAGCAGATCTTTTCTAGCATCTGACATTTCTAGGTGATCTGTGCAGAGAATTTTAAAAAAAGATTTGCATTTGTATCCATACAAAATTAAAGTATTACCTTAATTAACGATTTACAACAGACTTCAACGAATGGATTTCGCAGAATGGGCTGTTAATATTGATCAAGACATATTGATTAACAATGTTTGGTTCTCAGATGAGGCACATTTTCACTTAGACGGTGTTGTAAATAAACAAAATGTGCGTTTTTGGGCTTCCGAAAATCCACTCGTGCTACATGAAAAGTGCATCATGCTCCAAGAATTACGGTATGGGCAGCCATCTCGAGCCATGGGCTAATAGGGCCATTCTTTTTTGAACATATTGTGAATAGTGAGCGTTATCTAACCTTGCTACGTAATTATTTTGTACCTCAACTTATCGCAAAAGGGTTTCAATTAGAGAACCAGTGGTTCATGCAGGATGGAGCCAGACCACACACGGCTAATGTTGTTTTAGATTTTCTGCATGAAAATTTCAACCAAAATGTCATTTCAAGCCGATTTCCTAATCGTTTTGCGTGTGGCCATAACTGGCCCCCCAACAGTCCTGATTTTAATCCGTGCGATTACTTTCTTTGGGGATTTCTGAAGGAGAAGATCGTCCCTAAACATCCTAACACACTGATGGATCTGCGAGTGCTAATCATTGAGTCATGTAACGAGATAACCGAGGATATGTGTCGCAGAGTCATCAATAACATAGGCTTTCGTGTTGAAGCAGTTGTCAGACAAGAAGGTGGCCACATTGAACAAGTAATGGCCTCAAAATAATGTCCAGGTTGCAGTAGACAATTTATATCAAACTTTACTGTATTGCATTCGCAATTAGTTTTCTTTAACAAAAATAAATGTTGGATCATTTCATGCACCGCCCTGTATGAGGTGTTATTTTAAACGTTATCATATTGCGCTTTGGGTTTGATTTTCATATTTAGACTACCCAAGCCTAGTTTTGTAGGAAAAAAAGAAGCTTAAAACTTAATATTTTTATAATTTTTTCTATAGATCTAATTAGGAATTCGCAAAGTAATTCCAACGCGCAATTTCATTCTTGATCAAATGCAATTTGTTTGGAAAAATCCGTTTTAAAACAACGGTTTAGTTTCGATACGCGTGATCGTATGTCCGGCTCGAAAATAACATTGTTCTTTGGGGATTAAAACCAACATGGCCGACAACTTCCGACAGCCTCTTAAATTAGTCATGTACGGGTATTGTACTAATAATCTAAAATACAATTATTTTATTTGACGTTATATCTTAACAAAAATAAAAAGGACTCATATATTTTGTTGCAGCATTTTTGTAGAATTGTTTTTAGAAGAGATTGTTAGTACATTGAAGTTAATATTTATAAAAACATATACATTAATAATAGTCAAAAACATGTAATTTCCCTCTAGACATAAAGGAAATGTTATTGATGAAAAACTTTTAAAATTTAATTTCGAAATAACGAGGAAATTTAAGCCAAAAATAAACTTGATAAAATAAAAATACATTTGTTGTACATTTATTTAAGTTTCCAAATTGCTGCATAACATTTATTTATTAGATTCAAATCAATAAGACATGCAAAATGGATTATTAATTTTAAGTTTTATATTTTATACTTATGTTACTACATTTTCTTTCTGGTTTTACAACATAGTTTAAATTTCAAGAAGGTAAATGCGCGTGTTATCTTTACTTATAAATCTAAACTGTAGAAGAAGGAATATTTCGTTTAATGTTAATTTTTCAAGTAAAAATTATGTTTTGAAAATGTTTTGCTAACATAGGATTTTTTTTTAAATTTGATGGGACCCAAATTCGCAAATGTTGAAGATAACCCATTATGATTTCAATCGCGGAGGCTCAGAGTGGGCTGTCGGCCTTGAACATTACATCGCACTAACACTGATGATTAGGGGTGATTCGAATCACTCGCTCTAAGTATAAGTTATTACGATTATTACGGAAATAATAGTAGAGGATGTTGCGCATTAGAGTCGGCGAGAATTTCTGCGATTTCGACTACAACAGCAACGCCATTTAGGTAGCGTGGAAATATATTCCCTTGATGATTGATGTTTGGATACCGTGGTTTCATTACTCGATGACGTCAACCAAGACGTGTTTAGGTACCGTGGAGTTACCATTACTCAATGACGTCAGCCAAGACGTGTTTAGGTGCCGTACAGGTATCATTACTCGATTACGTCAACCAAGACGTAATTAGGTACTATGGAGGTACCATTACTCGATGACGTCAGCCAAGACGTGTTTCGGTATCGTGGAGATACCATTACTCGATAACGTCAGCCAAGACATGTTTAGGTATCGTGGAGGTTCCATTACTCAATGACGTCAGCCAAGACGTGTTTAGATACCTTGGAGATATCATTACTCGATGACGTCAACCAATATGTGTTTAGGTACCGTGAAGGTACCATTACTCGATGACGTCAACCAAAACGTGTTTTGGTACCGTGGAGGTACCATTACTCGATGACGTCGACCAAGATGTGTTTAGGTACCGTGGAGACACCATTACTCGATGATAATAATAAAAACATACAAAGACAGAAACGTGTATGTCTCATAAATAATAATAAAAACATAAATAGACATAAACTTGTATGTTCCATGTATAGTAATAATAAAAACATACATAGACAGAAACGTGTATGTCCCGCCCACCCATACACGTAGAGTGGTATTGATCCGCCCGCCACCCAAACACGTATAATGGTATTGTCACACCCGCCCACCCATACACGTAGAGTGGTATTGATCCGCCCGCCACCCAAACACGTATAATGGTATTGTCACACCCGACCACCCATACACATACAGTGGTACTGATCCACCCGCCCACCCAAACACGTATAATGGTATTGTCACACCCGCCCACCCATACACGTAGAGTAGTATTGACCCATCCACCCACCCATACACATACAGTGGTACTGATCCACCCGCCCACCCAAACACGTATAATGGTATTGTCACACCCGCCCACCCATACACATACAGTGGTACTGATCCACCCGCCCACCCAAACACGTATAATGGTATTGTCACACCCGCCCACCCATACACGTATAATGGTATTGTCACACCCGCCCACCCATACACGTATAGTGGCATTGGTAGGTTGGTACAACCAAGACCTGTTTAGGTACCGTAGATGTACCATTACTCGATGGCGTCAACCAAGACCTGTTTAGGTACCGTAGATGTACCACTACTCGATGGCGTCAACCAAGACGTGTTTAGGTACCGTAGATGTACCATTACTCGATGGTGTCAACCAAGACCTGTTTAGGTACCGTAGATGTACCATTACTCGATGGCGTCAACCAAGACCTGTTTAGGTACCGTAGATGTACCATTACTCGATGGCGTCAACCAAGACCTGTTTAGGTACCGTATATGTACCATTACTCGATGGCATCAACCAAGACGTGTTTAGGTACCGTAGATGTACCATTACTCGATGGCGTCAACCAAGACGTGTTTAGGTATCGTAGATGTACCATTACTCGATGGCGTCAACCAAGACGTGTTTAGGTATCGTAGATGTACCATTACTCGATGGCGTCAACCAAGACGTGTTTAGGTATCGTAGATGTACCATTACTCGATGGCGTCAACCAAGACGTGTTTAGGTATCGTAGATGTACCATTACTCGATGGCGTCAACCAAGACGTGTTTAGATTCCGTGGAAGTGCCAATCCAATGCTGACCGGGAATTCATATTGCTAACCTAATGTAACCCAACCTAACGTAAACTGTTTTGTTAAATATGTCCGTTTTTATGTGTCGTAGGAAGAAATGGAAGTCATATTCGTGTTTAGGTAGTAAAACTACACAATTTTAATGTTTTATAGATTGTTCTTGATGTATAAATGTGTTTCTTTCTGTTCAATTTTTTAAATCGGCTTGTAAATGATTGCTGTAAATAAAATGTCTATGGCTTTGTACATGGGGTTAAATTGACATGTTGAAACGTGAAAATCGGGTGAGACTCATATATTACATATGTGCGTATCTCATAGTCAATTACTCGCTAAATATAAAATATGTTTTATATTTAAGATCAATATAAAACAATTGTTTACATGGATAAATCGGTTTGAGTTACAGTGTCTTGGTGTGGGCTTGCAGCACTGCTGCAATGTTTGTTATAAACATTTATTTCACATGTACCTGAACATATCATGTACAATATAGTTTAACTACTGATATGAAACCTTACCGCTGACAAAAATGACCGAAGTAAATACAGAATGTCCCACAACCGTTTCAACAGACTTTTCCACATTGTTCAGTAGGTTAATACTAGCAAGTAATAAGATATAACATGAGTCCCTATCTCGACTGGTTTTTTGCTTGTATATAATTTTTACTAAAGTATAACTATCACAAAAACGGTTTATGATAAAATACTGAAACACGGAGAGTATATTTATCTAAAGGATACGTTTTACTGAAAATTTCTGTTTTCCTTGAAAAATTCGTTTCAAACTGGCTACACTTAAATTATGTAATTGTTTTCTTTTAGATATTTAGCAATTAATTTAACTAATTGTAACCATTACGAAACGGATTTTTGAAGGAAAACAGTTTTCAGTAAAATGTATCCTATTTCAATAAATATTCTCACAGAATTTTTCAGTGTTTTATCTTTAAACGTTTCTAAGATATTTAGATTTTTGTAAAAATCACAAACAGACACACAGACAATAAACCGATCTAGATAGGACATAATGTTACATTGTATTAATTTTTAGTTTTGACCTGCTAAACAATGTGGTGAAGTTCTTTCAAATGGTTGCGGGACACCATCAATATAAAATCCGAAGAACACCATTTCATTCTCACAACTACAACAAGAATTGTTTGGTAAATATTTCGTTGTAAACATCTATAAAAACTTTATAATTCTTACTAGGAATTATAAAACACTTACCGATGTTTAATCCATGTATAATTGATAAAAAAACTATAATTAACGTCAATTTTGACCTTGAGGCGTTTGAGCGTGACGGAGTTCCTGAATGAATGTTAATATTCAAGGCCAGGAAATTTTTTATACTCATATCACAAGTTCCACTCGACTGTCACAACCGACGATTTCTTATTTCACAGATCCTTCTGATAAGGTAAGCTACCCACAATCAATCAACAGCTAGATACCAAACGTAATCAAAGCTTTAATAAATGAACTAACAACTGCTGTCATTAATTTTCTTTCAATTACGGTTTAACATACTGCTGTCGGCGCAGAAATTATGTACAACCAAGTTTAAAGGTTGTTTTCTAAGGATCTAAGAGACCTACGAAAAAATTAATCACATCATTTTTTCGTTTAATTTTAAGTTATAATATATGCATTTTTAAATGTTATTATAAATAATAATAACTTTTATCCTAGTTGGGTAAAAAAAGTACCGGAATTTTAACTAGTTTTCACTGTGCATCAGATTAACACCGTTATTACTAAACACCCCGTTAATTTATCGCATTTGTATTTATGTACGGTTGGTAGGAAGGTTTTCCATAAGTTCCATGTCTATTTGAATTGTAACTTCCGAGAAAAAAAAGTTCTTATGAAATACCTGAAACATTGTTTTCATATCATCTAGAGGTCGTAAAATCGATTAAGGGGTCTTGTTTTAAGTGTTATGACACGTATAGTTACGATACATTATATTCATCCATGTAAATAAATGCAGTGATTTTAAATCGATTTGAATCAATTTAAAATAACTCTAAATTAATAAAATTAAATTTATTTAAATCAATATAAAATCATTGCATATACTTAAACATATGAAAGTGATTTATCGTAAGGATTAAAAGACCAAGCAATTAATTTTACAACCTCAAGAAGCCAAGAATACAATGTTTTAGGTAACTAACCTAAACTTCCTTTCTCGAGAAGTTAAAATTATAAAATTCATAAAACTTACAGACCTTCCTACCAACCGGGTATAAAAATACAAATGCGATACATTAACGGTTTTTTTTAGTAATAACTGTGTAAATTTGATGTAAAGTGGAAATGAGTTCAAATTCAGGTACTTTTATGTTCACACTAGGTAAAAATTATTAAAATTATGAAAAAACTTTCACATCGTGAATTCAAACGAGGAAAACAATTGCGTGGTTAGATTTTTCGTAGCCCTCTTCTTCCTTAGAAAACAACCTATAAATTTGGGTGCTCATAATTTCTGCGCCGACAGTAGATTTATGTGAACTACATGTAGCCAATCAGCTTTTTGCTGATTTAAATGATATATCTACTTAGGGTGAACAACCTGATGCCAAACAGGCTTTATTGCCAATTTTAAATCCAAGTACAATATAACAACGTAAATTACATAATGCGAATCAACCTTTAATGCCAATTTGAATCATAGATCTGTTTGGCAACATACAATACTTACTGACAAAGACTTTGTGGTAGCTACCTTATTCAATATAAAAACTACCACCTGAACACTGACAAAAATATTACTAACTTGTTCAATATTCTATCAAATAATGGATAACTATAGTAATTACCTATAACTATTGTAACTACCTTCTGTCGACTGATTATATGGACACTACACTACCTTATTAAACATGAACACTACAAACTATCGATTGACAATATGACAGCTACCTTCGTCGATAATCTAACAAATTATATAAACTACCTATGATCACTTGACTATATATAGTGGCTTACTCAATTCACTGTTTTATAGCTACCTTACTTAAAAACCTCCTAAACAAGAGAAACTAAGTACTGTCAATTGGTAGCTTACTGAAACCCCTGTCAAACAAGAGAAACTAACTACTGTCAATTGGTAGCTTACTGAAACCACTGTCAAACAAGAGAAACTAACTACTGTTAATTGGTTGTTTGATAGCTACCTTACAGAAACCACCGTCAAACAAGAGAAACTAACTACTGTCAATTGGTTGTTTGATAGCTACCTTTCAGAAACCACTGTCAAACAAGAGAAACTAACTGCTGTCAATTGGTTGTTTGATAGATACCTTACTGAAACCACTGTCAAACAAGAGAAACTAACTACTGTTAATTGGTTGTTTGATAGCTACCTTTCAGAAACCACTGTCAAACAAGAGAAACTAACTGCTGTCAATTGGTTGTTTGATAGCTACCTTTCAGAAACCACTGTCAAACAAGAGAAACTAACTACTGTTAATTGGTTATTTGATAGCTACCTTACAGAAACCACCGTCAAACAAGAGAAACTAACTACTGTCAATTGGTTGTTTGATAGCTACCTTTCAGAAACCACTGTCAAACAAGAGAAACTAACTGCTGTCAATTGGTTGTTTGATAGATACCTTACTGAAACCACTGTCAAACAAGAGAAACTAACTACTGTTAATTGGTTGTTTGATAGCTACCTTTCAGAAACCACTGTCAAACAAGAGAAACTAACTGCTGTCAATTGGTTGTTTGATAGCTACCTTTCAGAAACCACTGTCAAACAAGAGAAACTAACTACTGTTAATTGGTTGTTTGATAGCTACCTTACAGAAACCACCGTCAAACAAGAGAAACTAACTACTGTCAATTGGTTGTTTGATAGCTACCTTTCAGAAACCACTGTCAAACAAGAGAAACTAACTGCTGTCAATTGGTTGTTTGATAGATACCTTACTGAAACCACTGTCAAACAAGAGAAACTAACTACTGTTAATTGGTTGTTTGATAGCTACCTTACAGAAACCACCGTCAAACAAGAGAAACTAACTACTGTTAATTGGTTGTTTGATAGCTACCTTTCAGAAACCACTGTCAAATAAGAGAAAATAACTACTGTCAATTGGTTGTTTGATAGCTACCTTACTGAAACCCCTGTCAAACATGATTAACTAACTACTGTCAATTGATTGTTTGATAGCTACCTTACTGAAACCCATGTCAAACATGATTAACTAACTACTGTTAATTGGTTGTTTGATAGCTACCTTACTGAAACCCCTGTCAAACATGATTAACTAACTACTGTTAATTGGTTGTTTGATAGCTACCTTACTGAAAACCCTGTCAAACATGATTAACTAACTACTGTTAATTGGTTGTTTGATAGCTGCCTTACTGAAACCCCTGTCAAACATGATTAACTAATTACTGTTAATTGGTTGTTTGATAGCTACCTTACTACAAATATCGAAACAAAGAAAACTGAGGAAGTACTGCCGGTGGTTGTTAGATAACTACTATACTACAAATATCTCAAACAAAGAGAACTAAGTAAGTACTGTCAATGGTTGTTTTATTACTACCTTACCACACATCTGTAAAACAAGAAGAACCTATTTCTGTCAATGATTGTTTGTTAGCTACCTTACTACAAATATCTCAAACAAGGAGAATTAATTACTGTCAATAGTTGTTTTATGGTTAGCTTACTACACATCTGTCAAATAAGGAGAACTAATTTCTGTCAATGGTTGTTCGATAGCTACCTTACTAGAAATCTGTCAAACAAGGAGAATTAATTACTGTCAATGGTTGTTTTATGGTTAGCTTACTACACATCTGTCAAACAAGGAGAACTAATTACTGTCAATGGATGTTTGATAGCTACCTTACTACACATCTGTCAAACAAGGAGAACAAATTACTGTCAATGGTTGTTTTATGGTTAGCTTACTACACATCTGTCAAACAAGGAGAACTAATTACTGTCAATGGTTGTTTGATAGCTACCTTACTACACATCTGTCAAACAAGGAGAACTAATTACTGTCAATGGTTGTTTTATGGTTAGCTTACTACACATCTGTCAAACAAGGAGAACTAATTACTGTCAATGGTTGTTTGATAGCTACCTTACTACACATCTGTCAAACAAGGAGAACTAATTTCTGTCAATGGTTGTTTGATAGCTACCTTACTACAAATATCTCAAACAAGGAAAACTAAGTAAGTACTGCCGATGGTTGTTTGATAGCTACTATACTACAAATATCTCAAACAAGGAGAACTAAGTAAGTATTGCCGATGGTTGTTTGATAGCTACTATACTACAAATATCTCAAACAAGGAGAACTAAGTAAGTATTGCCGATGGTTGTTTGATAGCTACTATACTACAAATATCTCATACAAGGAGAACTAAGTAAGTATTGCCGATGGTTGTTTGATAGCTACTATACTACAAATATCTCATATAAGGAGAACCAAGTAAGTATTGCCGATGGTTGTTTGATAGCTACTATACTACAAATATCTCATATAAGGAGAACTAAGTAAGTATTGCCGATGGTTGTTTGATAGCTACTATACTACAAATATCTCATATAAGGAGAACCAAGTAAGTATTGCCGATGGTTGTTTGATAGCTACTATACTACAAATATCTCATATAAGGAGAACTAAGTAAGTACTGCCGATGGTTGTTTGATAGCTACTATACTACAAATATCTCAAACAAGGAGAACTAAGTAAGTATTGCCGATGGTTGTTTGATAGCTACTATACTACAAATATCTCATATAAGGAGAACCAAGTAAGTATTGCCGATGGTTGTTTGATAGCTACTATACTACAAATATCTCATATAAGGAGAACTAAGTAAGTACTGCCGATGGTTGTTTGATAGCTACTATACTACAAATATCTCATATAAGGAGAACTAAGTAAGTACTGCCGATGGTTGTTTGATAGCTACTATACTACAAATATCTCATATAAGGAGAACCAAGTAAGTATTGCCGATGGTTGTTTGATAGCTACTATACTACAAATATCTCATATAAGGAGAACCAAGTAAGTATTGCCGATGGTTGTTTGATAGCTACTATACTACAAATATCTCATATAAGGAGAACCAAGTAAGTACTGCCGATGGTTGTTTGATAGCTACTATACTACAAATATCTCATATAAGGAGAACCAAGTAAGTACTGCCGATGGTTGTTTGATAGCTACTATACTACAAATATCTCATATAAGGAGAACCAAGTAAGTACTGCTGATGGTTGTTTGATAGCTACTATACTACAAATATCTCATATAAGGAGAACAAAGTAAGTACTGCCGATGGTTGTTTGATAGCTACTATACTACAAATATCTCATATAAGGAGAACTAAGTAAGTACTGCCGATGGTTGTTTGATAGCTACTATACTACAAATATCTCATATAAGGAGAACAAAGTAAGTACTGCCGATGGTTGTTTGATAGCTACTATACTACAAATATCTCATATAAGGAGAACTAAGTAAGTACTGCCGATGGTTGTTTGATAGCTACTATACTACAAATATCTCATATAAGGAGAACTAAGTAAGTACTGCCGATGGTTGTTTGATAGCTACTATACTACAAATATCTCATATAAGGAGAACTAAGTAAGTACTGCCGATGGTTGTTTGATAGCTACTATACTACAAATATCTCATATAAGGAGAACTAAGTAAGTACTGCCGATGGTTGTTTGATAGCTACTATACTACAAATATCTCATATAAGGAGAACTAAGTAAGTACTGCCGATGGATGTTTGATAGCTACTATACTACAAATATCTCATATAAGGAGAACTAAGTAAGTACTGCCGATGGTTGTTTGAAAGCTACTATAATACAAATATCTCATATAAGGAGAACTAAGTAAGTACTGCCGATGGTTGTTTGATAGCTACTATACTACAAATATCTCATATAAGGAGAACTAAGTAAGTACTGCCGATGGTTGTTTGAAAGCTACTATAATACAAATATCTCATACAAGGAGAACTAAGTAAGTACTGCCGATGGTTGTTTGATAGCTACTATACTACAAATATCTCATATAAGGAGAACAAAGTAAGTACTGCCGATGGTTGTTTGATAGCTACTATACTACAAATATCTCATATAAGGAGAACTAAGTAAGTACTGCCGATGGTTGTTTGATAGCTACTATACTACAAATATCTCATATAAGGAGAACTAAGTAAGTACTGCCGATGGTTGTTTGATAGCTACTATACTACAAATATCTCATATAAGGAGAACTAAGTAAGTACTGCCGATGGTTGTTTGATAGCTACTATACTACAAATATCTCATATAAGGAGAACTAAGTAAGTACTGCCGATGGTTGTTTGATAGCTACTATACTACAAATATCTCATATAAGGAGAACTAAGTAAGTACTGCCGATGGATGTTTGATAGCTACTATACTACAAATATCTCATATAAGGAGAACTAAGTAAGTACTGCCGATGGTTGTTTGAAAGCTACTATAATACAAATATCTCATATAAGGAGAACTAAGTAAGTACTGCCGATGGTTGTTTGATAGCTACTATACTACAAATATCTCATATAAGGAGAACTAAGTAAGTACTGCCGATGGTTGTTTGAAAGCTACTATAATACAAATATCTCATACAAGGAGAACTAAGTAAGTACTGCCGATGGTTGTTTGATAGCTACTATACTACAAATATCTCAAACAAGGAGAACTAAGTAAGTATTGCCGATGGTTGTTTGAAAGCTACTATAATACAAATATCTCATACAAGGAGAACTAAGTAAGTACTGCCGATGGTTGTTTGATAGCTACTATACTACAAATATCTCAAACAAGGAGAACTAAGTAAGTACTGCCGATGGTTGTTTGAAAGCTACTATAATACAAATATCTCATACAAGGAGAACTAAGTAAGTACTGCCGATGGTTGTTTGATAGCTACTATACTACAAATATCTCAACCAAGGAGAACTAAGTAAGTACTATAGTGATGGTTGTTTGATAGCTACTATACTACAAATATCTCATACAAGGAGAACTAAGTAAGTACTGCCGATGGTTGTTTGATAGCTACTATACTACAAATATCTCATACAAGGAGAACTAAGTAAGTACTATAGTGATGGTTGTTTCATAGCTACCTTACTAGAAATCTGTCAAACAAGGAGATCTGCCAATGGTTGTTTGTTTGTTGTCGTTTAGACACATGAATCTAATAATATGAATCAACTTTTAGATATATGATTATTTACCCTTTTTTATATTCCCATGCCAACTATTAACCTGTAATATATTACATTTTCTTTTTTTTTATCAATCACACAATTTTCATTAGACGATTACAAATGCTGATAACGTATCTAAACATTATCAGACTGTTCTACTAATATTGCGAGTAAAATGTCTAACCTTAATTATGAATGTATAAAATAAACGTAACGAGTCTGTATTGGGTAATGAGTTTTAATCACGAAATAAGATTCTTTATAAATTATTAGGATATAATGGTAGTATTTGTTAAAATTATTACTAAGAGTTACTACATAGTGAACAGAATGTTATATATTGCACTGTTTTACTCTTTTCCAATTACAATACAAATTTTTCCTCGAGCAAAACGTTATTTTATTCGGGGAATTTGCTTTATAAATATGCAAAATTAACAGATCTTGATGTGTTAACCTGTCAAAATTCATTTATTGTTTCAACTTATTTCTAAACCAGTGGAATTATACGCAAAACTATTAGAAAGAGGGAGTTTATCTGAGACAGATTGGCGAAGCAGTTAGTGGAATATTTGCTTTATAACCTAAAAAAGCTAGGTTATTCTTTTCTTAAACCAAGTTTTGCTATCCAGTAGGAACTTACCTTTGAATGGTGGCAGCACTATGGTAACCATGACGACAGGAAATTGTTGCTAAAAACAATTGACTAGTTAATAATACGAAAACGAAGTATACTAGATCACAAGTTCAGCTGTGTTGAACTGCGTTTTACAAATCACCAATCGTAACCGGGCTCGGCAAGAAACAATTCACCGTTTTCAGTATTCTGAGAGAGATAAGAGCGGATGGTTTTTCCTTCAACAAATATTTTTTCCTTCTAGCCGAAGAATCTACTTTCATTGTCACTACGAAAAGCTTGCAAACTTTCTGTCCGGCAGTGTAAATAGAACTAAAAAACGATGTAGGAAAGCTGACCCGGCGACCCTCAGTATCGAGTGATACGAGAAGTGTGTCAGACCCAAATAGAACATAAAGCGACCGGGTCTGCGTGGGGCCGGAGATATAAGTTCATCGAAACGTATTACCCAACACTAGGACATACATACTAGTACCAGAAACTCCAGTTACATTTCAACAACACGTGACAATGTGTTAACAGTCTTCACCAGTGAATAATGTTTTCTATCAGAAGACCGGTTTCCGTCTGCATATCCGTGCCCAAAGCATTGTGTGATTTGAACAGTCGTGGCAGTTAACTCTCCTTCCCCGCTTGGCCACCCGCTTGGCAGTGCCAGTTATCGGTAGCTGACACCCACGTTTTGCAATTAAACATTACTTCACTTGAAAACGTTTCACGCTTACATTTTTTTTAGCATAGGCTATGTATTTTAACCATCATTCTTGAAGAGTTTCTTTTTGGAATTATTATTAAAAATCGATGTTAATAATGAAACAATCCAATAAATTTTAAGTTTATTTGTGAGGCCTTTCGAATACATAGTAATCATTATCAAACAGTCACATCAGCTAATAGAACATTTACATTTACAATATGTTGAAATAAATAAAAATATAATGAAAGCCATCACAAATAGACTTTAAATTTATTGGATTGTATCATTATTATTATCGATTTAAAATTTAAAATTTTGTATCTAAAATGTTAAAATGCTTTATAATAAGACGAGTGTGACAAGTAGCCTCTGAGACATAATGTTTTTCTTATTGTGTTGATTTATTAAACACATTTTATGAAAATAGAGCAATAGTTACATGTAGGGTTGCCATACATTTTCATGATAAAATACGGACACCAAATATACTTGGGGGTCTGGTGGCCTGGTGGGGGGAGGGGGATTTTGAAAATTGTTTCTTATGAATTTTATGATATGCGATTTGGGTTGTTAAATTGGGAAAATTATTATAATGGCATTGTGATATTTAATGTTATTGTTACAACTATATTTTATTTTAAGATTTCAGAGTAATACAATACTAAAAAACATTTTTCTATACTTTAGGAAAGTTGTTCATAAAGTTTTAGTTAAGTTGGCCGCACTCTAATATAATGAATATAATACTTTATACTGGCTGAAGGCTGAAACCAGTCATATTTTTCCGAAGAGATTACTTTTTTAAGTAAAGAACCATTGTTTATGATTTCTTTTAAAAAATCAGAACGTGACATATCACTGTTAATTTAGATGATCAGATAGCTTCGACCTTCTCCACTGAAAATGTGTAACGATCAGGTGTCCATACATTTTCATTCGTGAAAAAACTCGTTCAACTGTTGCCGAAGTGTAGAGAAAAAGCAAACTCCAACAATCTTTCGAAATGTTCACACTTATTTTCGGCCAAGTTAGGAAGTGTGTGATAGTATATGAGTTGTCATACAACACACAAGTAATAGTAATACTGTACATGTTTGTCTGTTTACAATATTTTAATATTAAACATATATTTTAAATACTAAAATGACAAAAAATACGGATATCTACCATGTTTTTCCTTTGTACGGTACACACACGAACACAGAGTGTAAAATACAAACCGTCCGTACAAAATACGGACATCTACCATGTTCTTCGTTTGCACGGTACGGACACGGACACAGAATGTAAAATACAAACCGTCCGTACAAAATACGGACATCTACCATGTTCTTCCTTTGTACGGTTTGGACAGGGACACAGAATGGAAAATACAAACCGTCCGTACAAAATACGGACATCTACCATGTTTCTCCTTTGTACGGTTCGGACACGGACACAGAATGCAAAATATAAACCGTCCGTACAAAATACGGACATCTACCATGTTCTTCGTTTGCACGGTACGGACACGGACACAGAATGTAAAATACAAACCGTCCGTACAAAATACGGACATCTACCATGTTCTTCCTTTGTATGGTTTGGACAGGGACACAGAATGGAAAATACAAACCGTCCGTACAAAATACGGACATCTACCATGTTTCTCCTTTGTACGGTTCGGACACGGACACAGAATGCAAAATACAAACCGTCCGTACAAAATACGGACATCTACCATGTTCTTCCTTTGTACGGTTTGGACAGGGACACAGAATGCAAAATACAAACCGTCCGTACAAAATACGGACATCTACCATGTTTTTTCTTTGTACGGTTCGGACACGGACACAGAACGTAAAATACAAACCATCCGTAAATAATACGGACGTATGGACACCATAGTTATATTATAAAACCCTAAAAGGTGCATTAATAGATACTACCTTAAAAGGCAGTACAAATAACTGCCAACATGTGAACAACACTTGGTGTTACCCCGCGTATTGGTGTTATGGTCAGGGTACGATAACCTGATACAGAGACAGCTCAACGGACCAATTGGTATTACTGTTCCCTGTTACCAACACTACACAAGTTTGACTTGATAGAACCCTGTTACCTCGTGTATCGTTTTTATGGTCAGAGTACGATAACCTGATACAGTTACAGCTCATCGGATCAGTTGGTATTAGAATTCCGTGTTAGCAACATTAAGACACAAGTTTGACTTGATAGAACGCTGTTACCTCGTGTATCGTTTTTATGGTCAGAGTACGATAACCTGATACAGTTACAGCTCATCGGATCAGTTGGTATTAGAATTCCGTGTTAGCAACACTAAACAAGTTTGACTTGATAGAACGCTGTTACCTCGTTTATCGGTGTTATGGTCAGAGTACGATAACCTGATACAGTGACAGCTCAACGGAACAGTTGGTATTACTGTTCCCTGTTACCAACACTACACAAGTTTGACTTGATAGAACCCTGTTACCTCGTGTATCGTTTTTATGGTCAGAGTACGATAACCTGATACAGTTACAGCTCATCGGATCAGTTGGTATTAGAATTCCGTGTTAGCAACACTAAACAAGTTTGACTTGATAGAACGCTGTTACCTCGTTTATCGGTGTTATGGTCAGAGTACGATAACCTGATACAGTGACAGCTCAACGGAACAGTTGGTATTACTGTTCCCTGTTACCGACACGACAGAGTACGATAACCTGATACAGTTACAGCTCATCGGATCAGTTGGTATTAGAATTCCGTGTTAGCAACATTAAACAAGTTTGACTTGATAGAACGCTGTTACTTCGTGTATCGATGTTATGGTCAGACAACGACAACCTGATACAGTTATAGCTCATCGGATCAGTTGGTATTACAATTCCGTGTTAGCAACATTAAACAAGTTTGACTTGATAGAACGCTGTTACCTCGTGTATCAGTGTTATGGTCAGACAACGACAACCTGATACAGTTATAGCTCATCGGATCAGTTGGTATTACAATTCCGTGTTAGCAACATTAAACAAGTTTGACTTGATAGAACGCTGTTACTTCGTGTATCGATGTTATGGTCAGAGAACGACAATTTTATACAGTTATGACTCATCGGATCAGTTGGTATTACTGTTCCCTGTTACCAACATTACACAAGATTGACTTTATAGAACGCTGTTACTTCGTGTATCGATGCTATGGTCAGAGAACGACAACCCGATACAGTTATGACTCATCGGATCAGTTGGTGTATCTTTGTTTAATACCCTAGTTTTACTTTTGTAATTACTTCCCACCAGTGTGCTTTAAACATGTATTACGATTAAGACATTATTTATAAGTGAGCTAAGCAAATCATTGTATAAAATAAAGATATTTTTCGGGTTTCTTTACTGGCACCTTCTAATTAATTATATTCATAAGAGTTAAAAATATACTTTCAAAACAAACTTTTGTTATGCTTTATGTGCTTTTTTATTGTAATTTAATCATTATAACAAGTTATATATGATAAAATTAACAACAGTGTTTTTATTTAATATGAAGTTACTTAACTAGCTGCCACGTGGAGCTTCCTGACTGCCATATCTGTAACTGTGACGTAACGTCAAACGTGCGTCTGAACTGATGACTTTTACTGATCACGTTTTACTGGGAGTATTGCTTAAAAAAAATATGACTTAGACATATTACAGGGGAAATAAATACGGTACATGCACAGCGCGTGGGACTAGCCTTGCAATGAACACGCAGGGAATACTCACTAAACCCCGTACGGGTCATTGTGATCCATGGCTGGAACTGTCTCGCAAGATGTCATGATTGGCCACGTGTCTTAACTTCCTTTTGGGACTAAGTTTAGGCTAAATTTTAGAAGTTAGAAAAATAACATTTCCAAACTGCACTGACCGCAACATTAATTATATGGAGGGTGCCATAATAAGAAACTAGTAGAAATAAAGTTACATTTAGCATTTTTTTTTTATTCTGAAATATCAATCGAACAGTAGACAAATAAGTAAATATGAGTAATTTTAGACGCTCAGGTTCTAATAAAATATTTCCCCACCTCAGTTTCCAGAGTCATAAGTTAAAATACCGGACATAATTACAATCTGATGTGTTGCATGCAGCCTGTAAAAAAATGTTAAATACATTTTTATTTGTTTTACTACATTTTTATTTTGTCATATGGAAATGGTGCTAATAGTACAAATTTCATTTCCTTCTACAAGCATGAAATTTAAATTTACTTCAATTTCGCTAACCTAAAAGTTAATATGAAACTTGGTTCGGTCCTGCACCATATTGCCGAGCGTTCTTGTTACTCAGAACAATTAGAACTGATAATGGGACGTGTGGAGGGGGTTCTAAATATCAACAGTTGAAAGCAGTAATATTCATTTCCCCTGTAAATAAAACAACGTGAAGTTTTTTTGTGGAGCCTATTATAATGTTGTACTTGTTTAAAAATCTATTATAGGTATCAATGTGTTACAGTGTATTAGAAATGCGATCGATTTAAACCGTATGAACCACCTTGATAAACAAATATATCCTGGCTAAAGATACAGATAATCAACCTATAATATATCCTGGCTAAAGATAGAAATAATCAACTAATGTATCCTGGAAAAAGTGTATGAACCAATATATCCTGGTTAGAGATACAGCTTATCAACCAATATATCCTGACTAAAGAGAAAGTTTATCAACCAATATATCCTGGTTAAAGACAAAGATTATCAACTAATATATCCTGGTTTAAGACAAAGTTTATCAACCAATATATCCTGGTTAAAGACAAAGTTTATCAACCAATATATCCTGGTTAAAGACAAAGTTTATCAACCAATATACCAATTAAAATATACATATACAAATACATCGGGACGGTAATTTATCGAATGCATATTGTGTGCCGGTTTAGTTGTCTTAAAAAGATTAAGAGATGTCCAAACCTCCAAAATATATGAGACAGCTTAGCCACGGGTATTTTATTTTGAACTAACACTATAACTGTTTTCAAAATAATTAAAATAGATTTTGTGAGATAATATATAGGGGCCCCAGTCACACTTTAAAAAAAAGAGATAACACAACAACCATTTGTGGCTGAATGTCATTAACAGCTTGACGAGTTTCCACGTTGAGATCTCGAATGGTCTGTGACCTATTGGAGTATATAAGCTACTTCAAATATTCCAAAATAAAATAGTCGCAATTTAAGATAACATCAAGATAAAAACCTCAAAGAAGAAACTGACGTGGTGATAATGACTTTCAGCCACAAGAGCATGTAACTATGATTAGTACAAAACTGGTAAATATGGAATATAAGGGTTCCAACTGATTTTCATGTTTTTGGTCTTTTTTAGAAGAGGACCCCCACTCTAGACATGTTAGGTTAGCTTAGGTTTTGTTTTCCCATTCGCGTGGATATTCCTAGAAAACATTTTTCAAGAGTGGGTTCCTCTTTTAAAAAAGACCACATGTTTTTAACTAGTCAATATCAACTCTACGAACACTAATCCATAGAAAATGTTAGGCAGCAATAATGATTATTTAAAAATAACATTAATAACGTTCTTACGCCAAAAACTGTAAATTACATCAATCTTGCGTAATTGTTTTCTCCTGAACATGAATATTATATGAAATAATTCATTCAACGAATAATAACTGATATAATAAAAAATAGCTGGGTTAGGTTAGTATATGTTGACAGTGAATACATATTGCTAACCTAACCTAACTGTAACTAACAAAACCTAACCTAACATAAGCGGTTTTGTTAAATAACTCAATTTCTATGTATGGTAGGAAAAATGGCTTGATAGTCTTGTTTAAGAGGGAAATCTACATAGTATTAAAGTTATATACATTGTTTTTGGGATACAAATGTTTTTCTTTTGTAAATTTTCTTTTCAAAATCAATTTTTTCACTGAAAATTCTATAGATTTGTGTTTGTGGGGTTAATATTGACTAGTTGACAAAAATATTTTAAATCGGTTGGGGCTCTACATTCCACATTTACCGTAACGTTTGTCAAAATAGTTAGAGTGTTCCACCGGGCTGCAGTTGGGCACTTATCACATAGAGTATGTCATAAGTAAGTGGAAGTAATACATTTTAACGAATAAAACAAATAAAATGTACAGTCAAACAAAACAAAAACTCAGTTCAGAAGATGTTCAGGAGAACTGTAGAACAGCTGCTTCGAACACAAGTATATATATGTATGACCCAGTTAAATGACTTCACACGTGTCGGCACTTAGAGGGTTAAAGAGAAATACAATAATCTTTAACTCTCTAAAGATTTATCTGTCATCATAAATAAGCATTTCAATGCATTTGTTATCTGAGCAATTGTTGGTTGTTTGTTCAACATTAATGATTCAAATATCATATGTTCTAACTATTTTTTTGCGTGTGCATTGATTACAGGTTTTGTTTCCTCTACTCATAATGTTTTAAGTAACTTAAATACTGTATGTAGTATAAAGTTAGTCAACGAATGCATATTGTTACTGCTTTCCATTAGTAAGAACATTTCATGTTCAAGGCTGTACAGACAGTGTTTTTCGGTAGAGGGTATTAAACATTTCTCCTGTTTAAAACACAATTTGAATTGAGACTTTTAAAACAATTTTAAAACCATCACCCTCGTCTTTTTAAGTATGATGATAATGTGCCATATATAATACAAATAGCAGTGCCATAAAATAAAAGTGAGCCATTCTCAACCCAAGTCATAGACATATTTCCTGTATTAAAGTTGCATGCAGTCGCTTTGCATGACATGCATTGAATGCAATGTCAAGCAGACATTCAAATTCCTAATCAGTACTGTCCATGATGCCGAATCCATTAATCATGTACAGTGCGCACCAAGCTTTTTTGTTAAAAATTAAACTCTTTATTAACTTAGTCATATTAAAATTATCAATGAGTTACGAAATAGTCTATAGGGGCATTTTCACTCTAGAAAAAACGCCAAAAACGTTGGTTTTCTATTTCAATGATTCGGTTCGTAATAATGATCGTATCGTAACTCCAGAAGTGTCATTTTTATAGGCGAAGAACTTCTCTAGTGTACTATAAGTGATTTTTGTAAAAAAATTAGCATTTTAATTATTGTTGTACAATTAGATGTGTGAAAATTTAAATGTTATTCTTGACAATGTTTAATTGAAAACTCATAGTATCTTCTAGATTGGATCTTTATATAACAGTGTTATAAGTCATTATAACTATAAATACGAACCATACTCTTTCAGGCATATTTTGACCCACCGATGGCAACATTGCATATCTTACTGTAGGGCTGTCGACTTACCAGCGGTGACGGGCGATTTGAGAAACGACTACCTTGATTTTTAAAAGTAAAGATTATATTGATTCAAGCCATAAAACATAAATATTATAAAGTATTCATAACAGTGAGGAATTTTGTGTGGAAACGCGTTTAACTTGACAATCTTCTGAATTTACTAACTTTTTGGGTCTGTTGATTGACTAAAACCTAAAGTATCACCATCACATTGATAAGGTATGTAGGAAAATAAGCAGTAGTATTTTTGTTCTTCATAGACTCTCTTATTATGCTAACAGAGATGTAAAATTAGTGGCTTACTATGGTTGTATTTATCCTCATATGGTATACAGCCTTCCAATATGAGGTGCTGAATCCACTGGTACTAAGCAGGTGTTTCGTTTGCAGAAGAGGGCCTTAAGGGTTATTCTGGGTTTTAAAAAATCCCAATCCTGCAGAGGCATGTTTACTTTATCTAACCTGTTAACTTCCCCTAGTCTGTACATCCTAGAAGTGTCGTACTTTAAAAAAAAAAAACATCCAACTTCTCGCGCATATACATTGCGAATTTTACATTGAGAAATTTCAACAAAATACCATCTCCAAAACACCGTACTACATTTTTTGAAAAACAAATTTCTGCATCTGTGGTCAAAATATTTAATAACCTTCCATCACGTCTTAGGGCTCAGTCCTCACTAAAAATGTTTAGAAAAATGTTAAAGGACTTTCTGTTAACTAAGGAGTATTACTCTATAAGTGCCTTCCTAGCTGATAGGAAAAATTGTAGATTATATGACTGTTTGTAATTATTGAAACATTATAATATTTTTTTGACTGTTGTCTTGCAATGTTACATTGTTAATCAACAATAAATATTTTGATTTGATTTGATTGCAGAAAAGTTACATCCAGAAGCTACAAAAAATAAAAATTATTTAAATTTTTTTTATTTAAAACGATCATCGTTATTGATCAAATTATCAGTGAACAGAACTTATACTTTGTTACGCCCCTGGACTACAATATTCCGTGTAGTTACAAACGACAGCTATCCTCATATAAAGTAATGTCACTTTTCCAAAATATAATAAGTAAAGGGTATTGTAGTCTTTCTAAAAGAAAGATATTTTGCCCATTTCGAGACTATTGGGACACCGAACTCAGCTTACTATATATGTTTAAACTATGCACAGTCTGTTGAAACTTAAATTTGGTTAAAAGCTGTAACAATCAAATTCATAAGTAAAATCACAATTACTGTGGGCTACGCTGGTAGGCTTACTATACCGATGTAATATACATCGATGGGCTTACTTCATCGTGTCTTCCGGCAAAATTATGGCAGGTTCTGAGGACGCACAAATTCAAAGTCTTATCTAATATTGATAGTATGACAAACTCACAGTCCCACTTAGGGATGGCAAATATTTTCAACACATCGATATATCGGAAACAAAATATCGATATAACGATAATATCGAAAGGAATATATCGATATATCGGGTAACCAATTAATCGAACTGTAAATGATTTATCTGTTTATAATTATGCACTAAGTCTTATGTCATGACCATAAAAACACTCATGTATTGCTGTCACTATTTAGAATATCCTGCTGAATATAAAAATTTAATACGGAGCACGAAAAAATGTGTGGTCTGTGGGATTGAATGAAAAAAATTCAAATCAAGAATTGACCTTTATTATGTTCATTATAAAAGAATAATGTTGTAACATTGTTATTTTTGTTTTTCACATTAAAAATGTCATTAATCTTTCCGATACAGTGATTCCAGCTGTAGAAAATAGTCCCTCACGTAAAATACCTAAATAAAGTTACTTTATTATTGCAATGCATGTTTTGTACTCATAAGAGGCAATTTTTTTTCGAATCTTAATGATTTTGAGGAGAGAGATTAACGTCAATATTTAGTGATACGATATATCGGGCCAACATATCGATATGGCCGATAGTATCGAAAGAAAACATCGATACTAATATATCGATACATCGAACAATATTTATCGATATTTCCGATATATCGTTGCCATCCCTAGCTATGGCAGTACATGCATTTCTGAAACATGGTTCTTACACTCTCCTCTCTACCTCTCTAACGGCTGATCTATTTGAGAATAAAAAGAAGAATTTATGTTAAATTGTCAATTTTGTTGTAAGTCTAATATATATATATATATATATATATATATATATATATATATATATTTTTTTTTTTTTTTTTTTTTTTTTTTTTAACTCAAATATGAGGTGTTTGGGATTTTTTTAATGACTTCTCAACAACTGAATACTCACAAAAAGTCCCTATTCTGTGTCATACAGTTCAGTTCAGGAAAATGAATAACAATAAAATCCCCTTTCTCCTTGGCTTCGATGTCAAGAGATATTCATGTCAGGGTACCCAAAAGATTACAGTACAAACTACTAGTAGAAAGGAACGTAGTTAATTAGATCATTTACTACTAAAATCCTTGAGTAATTAAACATTCTAGCCTTGGTAGGTCAAAAAAATGATCTTGAGATCTCAAGTGTAACTGAGTTGGTGTTAGTTGTTAAAATATCTCAAGAGTTTAAATTTACCACTCCAGTTCAAAGTCCTTACAAATAATATGTGAAGCAGTTTTTGTGATTGCAAGTCCTCCCTTATTTCGTGATCAGTATTGACGATTGAGGAGTTAAAACATTTGTCCATATTCTTAGTTGTGCAATAAGGTCTTTGTTGTTCAATATTTTTACCCTAAAAGGCACAGGAGGCCTTTAAGGGACGTTTTTCATCCTTAAGAATAACACGGAGAGAGATTTAAATTGGTCAAAAAGTAACAGCTGTTCAAATTTAAATAATGAATTATATTTGTGGAATTTTAACAGCTGTTTTAATGTAAATAATGATGTTCATAATAGTGAGAAGGTTATATATCTTTCTTAATATTGGGAGAGTAAGTTTGATTGATTCAGTGGAAGTTTTGTTTTGTCTACACTATAATAAAGCCAATGCAGGTCTGCCTGTCTCTGTAATCTTTACAACATACTTGTCAGCTGTTAAATAAAATAAATGAAATGTAAACTTTTAAGACAGGATAAGTAATAAGATTAAGTGTCTATAATTAGAATGTAAATATGTTGCAACTCAAATGCAGTGACTGGAGCTATTCTAAATGAATTTATATATTACGATTTTACTTATTACAGTTTAAACCACTTTCAAAAGCCACATGCCGAGACCGGAGGCTGGTGTGTCAGGAGCGCAGCGAGTGACGGAATTGGCACACGAATACTGCAGGGGTTCTATAGTTTATAATTAGTATTTGTAATTTCCTTGAAATCCTGTGAGAAATATTTGGTGAAACAACACAAATTCAATTTCAATAATATTTTTAATTTTTAAATACCTCGTTAGAAGTACACTGAATGACCCCTTAGGCCCTAAACTGCTGATTCATATAGGCCTATATATCTACAATAGATATCTCATCATTATACATGTACTTTTTATAGGCCTACTTTTTGTCGTTGGCTAATGACGTAAAAATAATGTTAATTCATACAAGGACATATTGAGACGTTCACCCGCACAAATACGTAATGAACAATATATGTTACCAAATAATCAGTTGTAGAGGAACATGGACTCAAGAGTTTAAATTTACCACTCCAGTTCAAAGTCCTTACAAATAATATGTGAAGCAGTTTTTGTGATTGCAAGTCCTCCCTTATTTCGTGATCAGTATTGACGATTGAGGTGTTAAAACATTTGTCCTTATTCTTAGTTGTGCAATAAGGTCTTTGTTGTTCAATATTTTTACCCTAAAAGGCACGGGAGGCCTTTAAGGGATGTTTTTCATCCTTAAGAATAACACGTAGAGAGATTTAAATTGGTCAAAAAGTAACAGCTGTTCAAATTTAAATAATGAATTATATTTGTGGAATTTTAACAGCTGTTTTAATGTAAATAATGATGTTCATAATAGTGAGAAGGTTATATATCTTTCTTAATATTGGGAGAGTAAGTTTGATTGATTCAGTGGAAGTTTTGTTTTGTCTACACTATAATAAAGCCAATGCAGGTCTGCCTGTCTCTGTAATCTTTACAACATACTTGTCAGCTGTTAAATAAAATAAATGAAATGTAAACTTTTAAGACAGGATAAGTAATAAGATTAAGTGTCTATAATTAGAATGTAAATATGTTGCAACTCAAATGCAGTGACTGGAGCTATTCTAAATGAATTTATATATTACGATTTTACTTATTACAGTTTAAACCACTTTCAAAAGCCACATGCCGAGACCGGAGGCTGGTGTGTCACGAGCGCAGCGAGTGACGGAATTGGCACTCGAATACTGCAGGGGTTCTATAGTTTATAATTAGTATTTGTAATTTCCTTGAAATCCTGTGAGAAATATTTGGTGAAACAACACAAATTCAATTTCAATAATATTTTTAATTTTTAAATACCTCGTTAGAAGTACACTGAATGACCCCTTAGGCCCTAAACTGCTGATTCATATAGGCCTATATATCTACAATAGATATCTCATCATTATACATGTACTTTTTATAGGCCTACTTTTTGTCGTTGGCTAATGACGTAAAAATAATGTTAATTCATACAAGGACATATTGAGACGTTCACCCGCACAAATACGTAATGAACAATATATGTTACCAAATAATCAGTTGTAGAGGAACATGGACTGTGACTCATTAGCAGCAGATCTAATCAGCAAGTGTTCTTATGGCCATTGAACTGTAGGGGACCTGCACGCTCCGACAACAAACTGACGAACAGATTGCAGTACGCAAGTCGTGCATACGTACTCACTTGCATGTACCGTGTACATGCTTGCGTATATGGATTATTTGGATATCATAAATTGTCACTGGTCATCAAGATGGAGGTTGTAAAATTTCAGAACAAAATCTCAACTCCTTTATTTCAAATCTTAACGTGATTAAAACAATTTCGGTCTATCATTTCAGCCTCTTGCTTATCTCAACAAGATGGCGGATATCGGCTTCCACTACTACTGTAGGATAGAACACATAATGACTACGTCGGCGCAGAAAGTATGTGTAATCCAGTTTGAAGGTTGATTTCTAAGGGACTAAGAGAGCCATCAAAAATCTAATCACACCATTGTTTTTCTCGTTCAACTGCTCGTTATGACTTATGCATTTATTAAATTTATTACAAGTTTAAATGGTTGTTTTCTGGATGGAACAATAAGAGTACAGATATTTTAAATAGTTTTCACTGTACATCAAATTTACACCGTTACTATATCATATTTATATTTTAATACTTGGTTGATATGAAGGGTTTCTATAAGTATCATCAATTTTAGAATTTCAACTTTTCGTGGAAAAAGATCTTATCAATTCCCTGAAACATTGATTTCTCGGCTTTTAGAGGTCATAAAATCAATTACTTGGTCTCGTTGTAATCCTTATGACATGTAGAGTTGCGATACATTACTTTCATTAATTTGTGTAAGAAAATTCAGTGATTTTAAATTGATTTAAATCAATTAAAAATAATTTTAAATTGATCAATTTACATTGATTCAAATCAACATAAAATCACTCCATTTACTTACAGATATGAAAATAATGTATCGTAACTATCGAAAACAATAGTGTAATGGGATTTTTCGTAGGCCTCTTAGTTCTTTAGAAAATAACCTTCAAACTCGGGTGCACATAATTTCTGTGCCGACAGTCTCTACTTTATTCTTTTCTCTGTGATAAAGCACAATGAAATAATTTCCGCGCTGATGCTGCGAATGTTTCTATAAATTACAAAAGGTGTACACATATTGAGGTCTCGTGGCCATTATGTAAAATAACTTTAGAAAACGTTATTTAAAAAAATGTGAGTACAATGATAAAATTGATCAATAAATATTGCACAATAGTAAAAATATTGTATAATCATAAATACATAATCTATCTGAAATAATGAAGTAATCGAGGTAGATAACACTAGAACAACTGACACTCTATTTGCAAATTACATAAGTTTTCACAAATGTATAAGATGCTAATTAGAAATGTTTACATCAACTAAATGCGCACTAGTAACACTCTTAAAAGATCTGAATGGGGTTTATTTCTTTTTTTGCGAACTGCCTCAGTGTTCACCGCATCACTACCAATTAATTTGCGATTTCTTCATTTGTGCATTGATTTAAATAAGAACACTACTCCATTGACGCAACTGTAAAGTGGTTGCAGGAAAACATCGTCTGACAGATTGCCACCACTCTCCTCGAAGCAATGCGACAGGTGAGTGAATCGACCTTACCGATTCTGTGTAAATTAATGTAAATAAACTCTTAATGCCCCTGAACCGTCAGGATCTGACACAGATAGAAATTTATATATACATGGCTTAATCCAAGGACTTAAGGTGTCAAGACCTCCCAGCATCTACCTACGATAAAGCCCTGTCATTGTTGTCACAACAATCAAGTTTGTGCACAAGCTTATCAAGTAGAAGGTTTCCTTATTTTTTAAAGATATCCACAGTCATTCCCGTATTTAAAAAGGGTAATAAATGTTTGCCGAAAATTACCGTCCGGTATCAATAGTTCCCGTTTCGCCAAACTATTTGAATCTACTATACATAATCAGCTAAATGACTTTTTCGAAACTTAAAATTTTCTTTTTAAAATTTAAAATTAAAATTCTTTTTCGAAACTTAAAACTTAAAATCTTTTAACTTAAAATTCTTTTTTGGATTCAGGAAAACTTTCCCGACCATCTCAGCTATCCGACAAGTTGTTGGGGTATGACTTAAAGCTTTTGAAAATAAAGTAAGTGTTACTCTCACTCTCCATAATTTAACCAAAGCTTTTGATTGTACAATGTTGGATATTATTCTTAGTTAATTTTTAAGGGAAAGCCAATAATCTTCTAAGCCTTACTTCGCCCATTCCCCATAAACTATTCATCTGTGTGAGGAACTTATTCAGACAGAGAGTAAGAGGGCGAATCAGAAAATTACAAGATGTGTATGTATTACCGATGAATCATCCAGTCCATGCCGAATTCGAATCTGCGATATATCTAACCCAGGCCCTAATAAGTAAGTCCAGACACCTTAGAAGCTCGGCCTCCGGTTCGCCCAACTTTGTTACGGAGTTGGAAACCATCCACTAAATCTTCTTAGATAATATCTTAGAAATCAATTTCAGTTTATGTCAGTTCAAGGTGAGCATTATGCAATTAGCAGCGTTTCGACTGGAGTGCCCCAGGGGGGGATCAGTTCGAGAACCTTTTCTGTTTATTGTTTGCTATTAATGATGTACCTAATAAAAATACTGTTTAAACTATCATGGTTAGGTGGTGGCTTTATTTTATTAAGATTATATTTTTTGGTCTGATTTTTAACTTTTCATTCCTCCTTCTTTTAATTTGGTAGCTGGCTTTGAAATTGCATTTGTATACAACGAAAGTTAATAAATAGTGTACGATTTTCTTTAGCCTATGAAAAGTATAAATACGTGTTGGAATACTACTGAATACAATATTAATATTGATACAACGGACAATATTAATATAGATTGTAACTCAAGGACCTGTCGTAATGAGGCAGAGCTAGTCGATCGTCCTGATAGATTGTAACTCAAGGACCTGTCGTAATGAGGCAGAGCTAGTCGATCGTCCTGATAGATTGTGTAACTCAAGAAACTGTCGTAATGAGGCAGAGCTAGTCGATCGTCCTGATAGATTGTGTAACTCAAGGAACTGTCGTAATGAGGCAGAGCTAGTCGATCGTGCTGATAGATTGTGTAACTCAAGGAACTGTCGTAATGAGGCAGATCTAGTCGATCGTCCTGATAGATTGTGTAACACAAAGAACTGTCGTAATGAGGCAGAGCTAGTCGATCGTCCTGATAGATTGTAACTCAAGGACCTGTCGTAATGAGGCAGAGCTAGTCGATCGTCCTGATAGATTGTAACTCAAGGACCTGTCGTAATGAGGCAGAGCTAGTCGATCGTCCTGATAGATTGTAACTCAAGAAACTGTCGTAATGAGGCAGAGCTAGTCGATCGTCCTGATAGATTGTAACTCAAGGACCTGTCGTAATGAGGCAGAGCTAGTCGATCGTCCTGATAGATTGTAACTCAAGGAACTGTCGTAATGAGGCAGAGCTAGTCGATCGTCCTGATAGATTGTAACTCAAGGACCTGTCGTAATGAGGCAGAGCTAGTCGATCGTCCTGATAGATTGTAACTCAAGGACCTGTCGTAATGATGCAGAGCTAGTCGATCGTCCTGATAGATTGTAACTCAAGGACCTGTCGTAATGAGGCAGAGCTAGTCGATCGTCCTGATAGATTGTGTAACTCAAGGACCTGTCGTAATGAGGCAGAGCAAGTCGATCGTCCTGATAGATTGTAACTCAAGAAACTGTCGTAATGAGGCAGAGCTAGTCGATCGTCCTAATAGATTGTAACTCAAGAAACTGTCGTAATGAGGCAGAGCTAGTCAATCGTCCTGATAGATTGTGTAACTCAAGGAACTGTCGTAATGAGGCAGAGCTAGTCGATCGTCCTGAAAGATTGTGTAACTCAAGGACCTGTCGTAATGAGGCAGAGCTAGTCGATCGTCCTGATGGATTGTGTAACTCAAGAAACTGTCGTAATGAGGCAGAGCTAGTCGATCGTCCTGATAGATTGTGTAACTCAAGGAACTATCGTAATGAGGCAGAGCTAGTCGATCGTCCTGATAGATTGTAACTCAAGGACCTGTCGTAATGAGGCAGAGCTAGTCGATCGTCCTGATAGATTCTAACTCAAGAAACTGTCGTAATGAGGCAGAGCTAGTCGATCGTCCTGATAGATTGTGTAACTCAAGGACCTGTCGTAATGAGGCAGAGCTAGTCGATCGTCCTGACAGATTGTGTAACTCAAAGACCTGTGATGAGGCAGAGCTAGTCGATCGTCCTGATTGATTGTGTAACTCAAGGACCTGTCGTAATGAGGCAGAGCTAGTCGATCGTCCTGATAGATTGTGTAACTCAAGGACCTGTCATAATGAGGCAGAGCTAGTCGATCGTCCTGATAGATTGTAACTCAAGGACCTGTCGTAATGAGGCAGAGCTAGTCGATCGTCCTGATAGATTGTGTAACACAAGGACCTGTCGTAATGAGGCAGAGCTAGTCGATCGTCCTGACAGATTGTGTAACTCAAGGACCTGTCGTAATGAGGCAGAGCTAGTCGATCATCCTGATAGATTGTGTAACTGAAGGAACTGTCGTAATGAGGCAGAGCTAGTCGATCGTCCTGATAGATTGTGTAACTCAAGGACCTGTCGTAATGAGGCAGAGCTAGTCAATCGTCCTAATAGATTGTAACTCAAGGACCTGTCGTAATGAGGCAGAGCTAGTCGATCGTCCTAATAGATTGTAACTCAAAAAACTGTCGTAATGAGGCAGAGCTAGTCGATCGTCCTGATAGATTGTGTAACTCAAGGACCTGTCGTAATGAGGCAGAGCTAGTCGATCGTCCTGATAGATTGTAACTCAAGGACCTGTCGTAATGAGGCAGAGCTAGTCGATCGTCCTGACAGATTGTGTAACTCAAGGACCTGTCGTAATGAGGCAGAGCTAGTCGATCGTCCTGATAGATTGTAACTCAAGGACCTGTCGTAATGAGGCAGAGCTAGTCGATCGTCCTGATAGATTGTGTAACTCAAGGAACTGTCGTAATGAGGCAGAGCTAGTCGATCGTCCTGATTGATTGTGTAACTCAAGGACCTGTCGTAATGAGGCAGAGCTAGTCGATCGTCCTAATAGATTGTAACTCAAGAAACTGTCGTAATGAGGCAGAGCTAGTCGATCATCCTGATATATTGTGTAACTCAAGGACCTGTCGTAATGAGGCAGAGCTAGTCGATCGTCCTGATAGATTGTAACTCAAGAAACTGTCGTAATGAGGCAGAGCTAGTCGATCGTCCTGATAGATTGTGTAACTCAAGGACCTGTCGTAATGAGGCAGAGCTAGTCGATCGTCCTGATAGATTGTAACTCAAGGACCTGTCGTAATGAGGCAGAGCTAGTCGATCGTCCTGATAGATTGTGTAACTCAAGGACCTGTCGTAATGAGGCAGAGCTAGTCGATCGTCCTGATAGATTGTGTAACTCAAGGACCTGTCATAATGAGGCAGAGCTAGTCGATCGTCCTGATAGATTGTAACTCAAGGACCTGTCGTAATGAGGCAGAGCTAGTCGATCGTCCTGATAGATTGTGTAACACAAGGACCTGTCGTAATGAGGCAGAGCTAGTCGATCGTCCTGACAGATTGTGTAACTCAAGGACCTGTCGTAATGAGGCAGAGCTAGTCGATCATCCTGATAGATTGTGTAACTGAAGGAACTGTCGTAATGAGGCAGAGCTAGTCGATCGTCCTGATAGATTGTGTAACTCAAGCACCTGTCGTAATGAGGCAGAGCTAGTCAATCGTCCTGATAGATTGTAACTCAAGGACCTGTCGTAATGAGGCAGAGCTAGTCGATCGTCCTAATAAATTGTAACTCAAGAAACTGTCGTAATGAGGCAGAGCTAGTCGATCGTCCTGATAGATTGTGTAACTCAAGGACCTGTCGTAATGAGGCAGAGCTAGTCGATCGTACTGATAGATTGTAACTCAAGGACCTGTCGTAATGAGGCAGAGCTAGTCGATCGTCCTGACAGATTGTGTAACTTAAGGACCTGTCGTAATGAGGCAGAGCTAGTCGATCGTCCTGATAGATTGTAACTCAAGGACCTGTCGTAATGAGGCAGAGCAAGTCGATCGTCCTGATAGATTGTGTAACTCAAGGAACTGTCGTAATGAGGCAGAGCTAGTCGATCGTCCTGATAGATTGTGTAACTCAAGGACCTGTCGTAATGAGGCAGAGCTAGTCGATCGTCCTGATAGATTGTAACTCAAGGACCTGTCGTAATGAGGCAGAGCTAGTCGATCGTCCTGATAGATTGTAACTCAAGGACCTGTCGTAATGAGGCAGAGCTAGTCGATCGTCCTGATAGATTGTAACTCAAGAAACTGTCGTAATGAGGCAGAGCTAGTCGATCGTCCTGATAGATTGTAACTCAAGGACCTGTCGTAATGATGCAGAGCTACTCGATCGTCCTGATAGATTGTAACTCAAGGACCTGTCGTAATGAGGCAGAGCTAGTCGATCGTCCTGATAGATTGTGTAACTCAAGGACCTGTCGTAATGAGGCAGAGCAAGTCGATCGTCCTGATAGATTGTAACTCAAGAAACTGTCGTAATGAGGCAGAACTAGTCGATCGTCCTAATAGATTGTAACTCAAGAAACTGTCGTAATGAGGCAGAGCTAGTCGATCGTCCTGATAGATTCTAACTCAAGAAACTGTCGTAATGAGGCAATCTAGTCGATCGTCCTTATAGATTGTGTAACTCAAGGACCTGTCGTAATGAGGCAGAGCTAGTCGATCGTCCTGACAGATTGTGTAACTCAAAGACCTGTCGTAATGAGGCAGAGCTAGTCGATCGTCCTGATTGATTGTGTAACTCAAGGAACTGTCGTAATGAGGCAGAGCTAGTCGATCGTCCTGATAGATATTAACTCAAGGACCTGTCGTAATGAGGCAGAGCTAGTCGATCGTCCTAATAGATTGTAACTCAAGAAACTGTCGTAATGAGGCAGAGCTAGTCGATCGTCCTGACAGATTGTGTAACTCAAAGACCTGTCGTAATGAGGCAGAGCTAGTCGATCGTCCTGATTGATTGTTTAACTCAAGGACCTGTCGTAATGAGGCAGAGCTAGTCGATCGTCCTGATAGATTGTAACTCAAGGACCTGTCGTAATGAGGCAGAGCTAGTCGATCGTCCTAATAGATTGTAACTCAAGAAACTAACGTAATGAGGCAGAGCTAGTCGATCATCCTGATAGATTGTGTAACTCAAGGACCTGTCGTAATGAGGCAGAGCTAGTCGATCGTCCTGATAGATTGTAACTCAAGAAACTGTCGTATTGAGGCAGAGCTAGTCGATCGTCCTGATAGATTGTGTAACTCAAGGAAATGTCGTAATGAGGCAGAGCTAGTCAATCGTCCTGATAGATTGTAACTCAAGGACCTGTCATAATGAGGCAGAGCTAGTCGATCGTCCTGATAGATTGTAACTCAAGGACCTGTCGTAATGAGGCAGAGCTAGTCGATCGTCCTAATAGATTGTAACTCAAGAAACTGTCGTAATGGGGCAGAGCTAGTCGATCGTCCTGATAGATTGTGTAACTCAAGGACCTGTCGTAATGAGGCAGAGCTAGTCGATCGTCCTGATAGATTGTAACTCAAGAAACTGTCGTAATGAGGCAGAGCTAGTTGATCGTCCTGATAGATTGTGTAACTCAAGGACCTGTCGTAATGAGGCAGAGCTAGTCGATCGTCCTGATAGATTGTAACTCAAGGACCTGTCGTAATGAGGCAGAGCTAGTCGATCGTCCTGACAGATTGTGTAACTCAAGGACCTGTCGTAATGAGGCAGAGCTAGTCGATCGTCCTGATAGATTGTAACTCAAGGACCTGTCGTAATGAGGCAGAGCTAGTCGATCGTCCTGATAGATTGTGTAACTCAAGGAATTGTCGTAATGAGGCAGAGCTAGTCGATCGTCCTGATAGATTGTGTAACTCAAGGAACTGTCGTAATAAGGCAGAGCTAGTCGATCGTCTTGATAGATTGTGTATCTCAAGGAACTGTCGTAATGAGGCAGAGCTAGTCGATCGTCCTGATAGATTGTAACTCAAGGACCTGTCGTAATGAGGCAGAGCTAGTCGATCGTCCTGATAGATTGTAACTCAAGGACCTGTCGTAATGAGGCAGAGCTAGTCGATCGTCCTGATAGATTGTGTAACTCAAGGATCTGTCATAATGAGGCAGAGCTAGTCGATCGTCCTGATAGATTGTAACTCAAGGACCTGTCGTAATGAGGCAGAGCTAGTCGATCGTCCTGATAGATTGTGTAACACAAGGACCTGTCGTAATGAGGCAGAGCTAGTCGATCGTCCTGATAGATTGTGTAACACAAGGACCTGTCGTAATGAGGCAGAGCTAGTCGATCGTCCTGACAGATTGTGTAACTCAAGGACCTGTCGTAATGAGGCAGAGCTAGTCGATCGTCCTGATAGATTGTGTAACTGAAGGAACTGTCGTAATGAGGCAGAGCTAGTCGATCGTCCTGATAGATTGTGTAACTCAAGGACCTGTCGTAATGAGGCAGAGCTAGTCAATCGTCCTGATAGATTGTAACTCAAGGACCTGTCGTAATGAGGCAGAGCTAGTCGATCGTCCTAATAGATTGTAACTCAAGAAACTGTCGTAATGAGGCAGAGCTAGTCGATCGTCCTGATAGATTGTGTAACTCAAGGACCTGTCGTAATGAAGCAGAGCTAGTCGATCGTCCTGATAGATTGTAACTCAAGAAACTGTCGTAATGAGGCAGAGCTAGTCGATCGTCCTGATAGATTGTGTAACTCAAGGACCTGTCGTAATGAGGCAGAGCTAGACGATCGTCCTGATAGATTGTAACTCAAGGACCTGTCGTAATGAGGCAGAGCTAGTCGATCGTCCTGACAGATTGTGTAACTCAAGGACCTGTCGTAATGAGGCAGAGCTAGTCGATCGTCCTGATAGTTTGTGTAACTCAAGGACCTGTCGTAATGAGGCAGAGCTAGTCGATCGTCCTGATAGATTGTAACTCAAGGACCTGTCGTAATGAGGCAGAGCTAGTCGATCGTCCTGACAGATTGTGTAACTCAAGGACCTGTCGTAATGAGGCAGAGCTAGTCGATCGTCCTGATAGATTGTAACTCAAGGACCTGTCGTAATGAGGCAGAGCTAGTCGATCGTCCTGATAGATTGTGTACCTCAAGGAACTGTCGTAATGAGGCAGAGCTAGTCGATCGTCCTGATAGATTGTGTAACTCAAGGACCTGTCGTAATGAGGCAGAGCTAGTCGATCGTCCTGATAGATTGTAACTCAAGGAACTGTCGTAATGAGGCAGAGCTAGTCGATCGTCCTGATAGATTGTAACTCAAGGACCTGTCGTCATGAGGCAGAGCTAGTCGATCGTCCTGATAGATTGTAGCTCAAGAAACTGTCGTAATGAGGCAGAGCTAGTCGATCGTCCTGATAGATTGTAACTCAAGGACCTGTCGTAATGATGCAGAGCTACTCGATCGTCCTGATAGATTGTAACTCAAGGACCTGTCGTAATGAGGCAGAGCTAGTCGATCGTCCTGATAGATTGTGTAACTCAAGGACCTGTCGTAATGAGGCAGAGCAAGTCGATCGTCCTGATAGATTGTAACTCAAGAAACTGTCGTAATGAGGCAGAACTAGTCGATCGTCCTAATAGATTGTAACTCAAGAAACTGTCGTAATGAGGCAGAGCTAGTCGATCGTCCTGATAGATTCTAACTCAAGAAACTGTCGTAATGAGGCAATCTAGTCGATCGTCCTTATAGATTGTGTAACTCAAGGACCTGTCGTAATGAGGCAGAGCTAGTCGATCGTCCTGACAGATTGTGTAACTCAAAGACCTGTCGTAATGAGGCAGAGCTAGTCGATCGTCCTGATTGATTGTGTAACTCAAGGAACTGTCGTAATGAGGCAGAGCTAGTCGATCGTCCTGATAGATATTAACTCAAGGACCTGTCGTAATGAGGCAGAGCTAGTCGATCGTCCTAATAGATTGTAACTCAAGAAACTGTCGTAATGAGGCAGAGCTAGTCGATCATCCTGATAGATTGTGTAACTCAAGGACCTGTCGTAATGAGGCAGAGCTAGTCGATCGTCCTGATAGATTGTAACTCAAGAAACTGTCGTAATGGGGCAGAGCTAGTCGATCGTCCTGATAGATTGTAACTCAAGGACCTGTCGTAATGAGGCAGAGCTAGTCGATCGTCCTGATAGATTGTAACTCAAGGACCTGTCATAATGAGGCAGAGCTAGTCGATCGTCTTGATAGATTGTAACTCAAGGACCTGTCGTAATGAGGCAGAGCTAGTCGATCGTCCTAATAGATTGTAACTCAAGAAACTGTCGTAATGGGGCAGAGCTAGTCGATCGTCCTGATAGATTGTGTAACTCAAGGACCTGTCGTAATGAGGCAGAGCTAGTCGATCGTCCTCATAGATTGTAACTCAAGAAACTGTCGTAATGAGGCAGAGCTAGTCGATCGTCCTGATAGATTGTGTAACTCAAGGACCTGTCGTAATGAGGCAGAGCTAGTCGATCGTCCTGATAGATTGTAACTCAAGGACCTGTCGTAATGAGGCAGAGCTAGTCGATCGTCCTGACAGATTGTGTAACTCAAGGACCTGTCGTAATGAGGCAGAGCTAGTCGATCGTCCTGATAGATTGTAACTCAAGGACCTGTCGTAATGAGGCAGAGCTAGTCGATCGTCCTGATAGATTGTGTAACTCAAGGAACTTTCGTAATTAGGCAGAGCTAGTTGATCGTCCTGATAGATTGTGTAACTCAAGGAACTGTCGTAATGAGGCAGAGCTAGTCGATCGTCCTGATAGATTGTAACTCAAGGACCTGTCGTAATGAGGCAGAGCTAGTCGATCGTCCTGATAGATTGTGTAACTCAAGAAACTGTCGTAATGAGGCAGAGCTAGTCGATCGTCCTGATAGATTGTGTAACTCAAGGACCTGTCGTAATGAGGCTGAGCTAGTCGATCGTCCTGATAGATTGTAACTCAAGGACCTGTCGTAATGAGGCAGAGCTAGTCGATCGTCCTGACAGATTGTGTAACTCAAGGACCTGTCGTAATGAGGCAGAGCTAGTCGATCGTCCTGATAGATTGTAACTCAAGGACCTGTCGTAATGAGGCAGAGCTAGTCGATCGTCCTGATAGATTGTGTAACTCAAGGAACTGTCGTAATGAGGCAGAGCTAGTTGATCGTCCTGATAGATTGTGTAACTCAAGGAACTGTCGTAATGAGGCAGAGCTAGTCGATCGTCCTGATAGATTGTGTAACTCAAGGAACTGTCGTTATGAGGCAGAGCTAGTCGATCGTCCTGATAGATTGTGTAACTCAAGGACCTGTCGTAATGAGGCAGAGCTAGTCGATCGTCCTGACAGATTGTGTAACTCAAAGACCTGTCGTAATGAGGCAGAGCTAGTCGATCGTCCTGATTGATTGTGTAACTCAAGGACCTGTCGTAATGAGGCAGAGCTAGTCGATCGTCCTGATAGATTGTAACTCAAGGACCTGTCGTAATGAGGCAGAGCTAGTCGATCGTCCTAATAGATTGTAACTCAAGGAACTGTCGTAATGAGGCAGAGCTAGTCGATCGTCCTGACAGATTGTGTAACTCAAGGACCTGTCGTAATGAGGCAGAGCTAGTCGATCGTCTTGATAGATTGTGTAACTCAAGGAACTGTCGTAATGAGGCAGAGCTAGTCGATCGTCCTGATAGATTGTAACTCAAGGACCTGTCGTAATGAGGCAGAGCTAGTCGATCGTCCTGATAGATTGTAACTCAAGGACCTGTCGTAATGAGGCAGAGCTAGTCGATCGTCCTGATAGATTGTGTAACTCAAGGACCTGTCATAATGAGGCAGAGCTAGTCGATCGTCCTGATAGATTGTAACTCAAGGACCTGTCGTAATGAGGCAGAGCTAGTCGATCGTCCTGATAGATTGTGTAACACAAGGACCTGTCGTAATGAGGCAGAGCTAGTCGATCGTCCTGACAGATTGTGTAACTCAAGGACCTGTCGTAATGAGGCAGAGCTAGTCGATCGTCCTGATAGATTGTGTAACTGAAGGAACTGTCGTAATGAGGCAGAGCTAGTCGATCGTCCTGATAGATTGTGTAACTCAAGGACCTGTCGTAATGAGGCAGAGATAGTCAATCGTCCTGATAGATTGTAACTCAAGGACCTGTCGTAATGAGGCAGAGCTAGTCAATCGTCCTAATAGATTGTAACTCAAGAAACTGTCGTAATGAGGCAGAGCTAGTCGATCGTCCTGACAGATTGTGTAACTCAAGGACCTGTCGTAATGAGGCAGAGCTAGTCGATCGTCCTGATAGATTGTAACTCAAGAAACTGTCGTAATGAGGCAGAGCTAGTCGATCGTCCTGATAGATTGTGTAACTCAAGGACCTGTCGTAATGAGGCAGAGCTAGTCGATCGTCCTGATAGATTGTAACTCAAGGACCTGTCGTAATGAGGCAGAGCTAGTCGATCGTCCTGACAGATTGTGTAACTCAAGGACCTGTCGTAATGAGGCAGAGCTAGTCGATCGTCCTGATAGATTGTGTAACTCAAGGACCTGTCGTAATGAGGCAGAGCTAGTCGATCGTCCTGATAGATTGTAACTCAAGGACCTGTCGTAATGAGGCAGAGCTAGTCGATCGTCCTGATAGATTGTAACTCAAGGACCTGTCGTAATGATGCAGGGCTAGTCGATCGTCCTGATAGATTGTAACTCAAGGACCTGTCGTAATGAGACAGAGCTAGTCGATCGTCCTGATAGATTGTAACTCAAGGAACTGTCGTAATGAGGCAGAGCTAGTCGATCATCCTGATAGATTGTAACACAAGATGTAACTCAGGATCCGGGGGAGGGGAGTCTTTTTAAGAATTTGAAAAATACAGGTGTTACGCCATAATTGTAACGAAATTGCCGGAAACTTAAAATATCTAGTAGGCCTAATTAACTTCTGATGTGTTTTGAGTAAGTGGAAACCCCCTTGAAAATAAAAAAAAAAACTTTGGTGGTCGCGTCGGTCACACTAATGTCTGGAATTTATTACTTGTTAAAATAATCTACAACTAATCATCAAGATCAGGCAGTGGCTAATTTGGCTAATACCAGGACCACTTTTAGTACCTTATTTTCACGAATCAAGCAAGACATAGTTATCACAAAAAAAAAAAAAGAAAAAAAAAAAATAAAAAACAAAGCCGTATGGATATTGAATAGTGTGGTATTTAGTTTCCAAGCTTTACATAACCATCCATATATGAATGTAGGCAAATAAAAGAAAGAAACAGAGGTCGCATCCAATAATGTGCTGAATGTGCGTCGAGTTGGTGTGTCGAGTATTTATTTGTCCTGTTTGTCATGTGATGGCAGAACCATCACTTTGTTAGTCCCTCCCTTTTCCCCACAAGCCCTCAAAGATAAACTTTAAAATTTGTACTAAAGATGTATAAATATGTACAGTACACTCGTTGTAATCTATTACAACTCGTGGGTGTTCACTGTGACCATAAGAAAGCCACCTCTTTCTCCTTTTTCTATGTGATGTAGGTTTGTTTATATAGAGTTTAATTTTAAGTTTGAATTAATTTTGTTGGTTTCGTGTTCATGATTTTATTTATTTATTATGCTCTGTTTTATTAGTTGTTTCTCTCTGTAAATTGAGTTTTCTTTAAGATTATTAGATAATTTTATTTTCACATTAATTGTGTATTAACTGTTTATGTAAGGTGGAGTGTAAAGAGGACGTATTAGTCCTAACTCCTCCTTTAATAAAGACACACACGCACACGCGCGCGCACACACATGCACGCACGCACGCACTGTATTATTTTTATTTTTCTGTATAATTATTTAATAAATGTCAATTTTGGGCCTCAGTTTTTACTACCTTAGCATCTACAAATGAACCTTAGCCTTAGTAACAGTTGCATTATTGGAGTTATTTAATATTTATAGAGCATGTTTCCATTACAATGGGTAACGTGAAAAAATATTACACAAATCACTGCTGAAATGAAATGTTTCTCAGTGGCCAGAAGTCATATTAAATATTCAATATCTTATCCAGTCATGTTCTGAGAGCTCTACAGTAGTACTGACCCACTCGCCCACCCATACACGTACAGTAGTATTGTACTTGTATTGTAGTATATTTGTGCATTTTGTGCTTATATTGTAATATATTTGTATTGTGTGACGTTTATTTGTACTGTATATGTACCAACCCGTGTTATGCTAATTAAAAAGCTGTTAATTATTAATTCTAATTTAGGTGACAGTTCTTTGTTTTCGCTGGGGTTTCCACTTACGCAAAACACATAAAATGTTAATTATGGGTTATTTTACGTTTCCGGTAACATAATACGTGTAATTATAATGGTGGATAAGGACTTAATTATAAGATATTTTGGGAACCTTTATAACACTTGCAATTAATTGTTCCTTGAGTTATCCTGGACGTTTTTCTGCAACAATTACTCTGTCCTCTCAAAATATCAAAATCTTAATTAATATTACAGATCCTGTCTGGACAGTAATTTAGATGAAGAAAAAGTAATTTAAAAAAGTATCGGCTGATTAGGGTTGCCATAAATTTTCTTAGTAAAATACGGAGACCTTGGGGGTCTGGGGGAGGGGTTGAAAATAGTCTTTATGAATTTTATGATGTACGATTCAGGTTGGTAAATTGGGAAAATAAGACTTGTGTAATATACAGGGTGTGCCGGAACTCTGGAACTTTTCATAACACATTTTTCCTTAGGTGAAGACAAACATATTTCACAAACATGGGTCTACGGTGACTAGTTTACTGCCTGTCTGTATGTGTTTTTTACAAATTATTTTATAACTCAAGAACTATGTAATGTAGAAGCTTCAAATTTAGTATACATATGTAGCTTAACAGTTAAAATAAGGGAATATAATATCATTGTTTTAACTTAATTCATTTCAAAATGGCGGCCTTTTAAATTCTTTAATGTCCAATATCACGAAAACCATTATAGGTATAACAAAATTAATAGGTACAAAATGCACAATAAAGAGACAAATAAAACACCTTATTTACTGGAATCGAATAATAAATAACCTAGGTGTGATAACATTTTGTAAAACAATGTTATTTCCATAATACAACAACGCATACCTAAAACATAGCTGCAAATATGAGGGGCTGCGTATAATTAATCAGCTGTTTTATATCTACTTCATGTTAACAATGAGTCAGCTGTTTATTATAAAGGAATTATTTATAAAATAGAATGGCAGATATTTCCACATAACAAATTTCTAAAATTTTCTCAAAATGACGGCCTAAAAGTACACCTTCAGTAGTCTTCATCCGTTGACATTATTTTACTGACTAATCAATAAATAAAAATAAATAATTTTATTTATAACGGTTAAAAAGTATTGAAAGGTTTCTCCTACTCACTAACAAGTTTTCTATAGCAAATAAAAAAATAACATTTACCAATAATTGAGCAAAAAAATTATTCAAAAAATTAATAAAAAACACTGTCAACAACTAACAAATATTTCGCTCCGAAAGATACATCATAAAACAATTAAAAATGAACAATTAAAAATCACCAACGGATGAAAGAGTAAACTAACCGGGCGTGAAAGGGATGGTTCAACGGAATTCCAAAATATTCGGTACTTAGATGACATCTGAGTAAGAGTGAGATGTTGGCTTGCGCCTAGCAAGAAATGAGGGCACTGACATCTGACGGTCAGAACAACTAGTAATTTGTGCAATATTAATTGGTAAAAATTTATTGCTCATTTCACAATGGGGATCTTCAAGAGGTAGCACAAATTATATTATAAAGTCAGGTATTTTACTGGGTAGAGTGCAAAAAGTAGATACAATTTTCCCCTTGTCATATCATATGTTATTTGCACCAATTAAAGAAGAAAAAATAACAGATAACAAGGCAGCTTATATTGTTTTCCCTTGTAGCAGCTACGTAGGTTCCACTGCCACAAACACGGGAACAGTTTTGATAAATGATGCAAACTAAATGGATCAAGAAGAAATCTAAGTAAGAATGATAATTTACGTTTTATATACATTCATGTTTTTATACATTTTAATAATGAGGTTTTTATAACCATTAATATTATTTTTAACATGCTAATAAAATCTAAGGTTTGGGTTATTTTATATAGTTAAAGCAAATTAAAGCTCAGAGTTTTGTCATTTCAAACCAGTGGTGCGTGGCCGTTCCGCCAGTACCAAAGTTATTTATTCGTACTATAGTTTTGTCATTTCAGACCAGTGGTGCGTGGCCGTTCCGCTAGTACCAAAGCTATTTATTCGTACTATAGTTTTGTCATTTCAGACCAGTGGTGCATGGCCGTTCCGCTAGTACTAAAGCTATTTATTCGTACTATAGTTTTGTCATTTCAGACCAGTGGTGCGTGGCCGTTCCGTTCCGCAAGTACCAAAGTTATTTATTCGTACTATAGTTTTGTCATTACAGACCAGTGGTGCGTGGCCGTTCCGCTAGTACCAAAGCTATTTATTCGTACTATAGTTTTGTCATTTCAGACCAGTGGTGCATGGCCGTTCCGCTAGTACTAAAGCTATTTATTCGTACTATAGTTTTGTCATTTCAGACCAGTGGTGCGTGGCCGTTCCGCCAGTACCAAAGTTATTTATTCGTACTATAGTTTTGTCATTTCAGACCAGTGGTGCGTGACCGTTCCGCAAGTACCAAAGTTATTTATTCGTACTATAGTTTTGTCATTTCAGACCAGTGGTGCGTGGCCGTTCCGCTAGTACCAAAGCTATTTATTCGTACTATAGTTTTGTCATTTCAGACCAGTGGTGCATGGCCGTTCCGCTAGTACCAAAGCTATTTATTCGTACTATAGTTTTGTCATTTCAGACCAGTGGTGCGTGGCCGTTCCGCCAGTACCAAAGTTATTTATTCGTACTATAGTTTTGTCATTTCAAACCAGTAACGCGTGGCCGTTCCGCTAGTACCAAAGCTATTTATTCGTACTATAGTTTTGTCATTTCAGACCAGTGGTGCGTGGCCGTTCCGCCAGTACCAAAGCTATTTATTCGTACTATAGTTTTGTCATTTCAGACCAGTGGTGCGTGGCCGTTCCGCCAGTACCAAAGTTATTTATTCGTACTATAGTTTTGTCATTACAGACCAGTGGTGCGTGGCCGTTCCGCTAGTACCAACGTTGTTTATTCGTACTATAGTTTTGTCATTTCAGACCAGTGGTGCGTCGCTGTTCCGCTAGTACCGATGCTATTTATTCGTACTATAGTTTTGTCATTTCAGACCAGTGGTGCGTGGCCGTTCCGCTAGTACCAAGTTATTTTTTCGTACTATAGTTATTTTATTCCGACTATAAGAGAGGCATGGTAATCATTGCAAGAATGCAGGAGTGCCGAGGCACGGATTAGGGACAATGACATTGCTTTGACAACAGAGGATTAGGCCTTTCCGGCCTACCTGGATTACCTTCCGGCACTTAATTCTGGCAAAGGCTACATAAAAAGTAGAATAACACTCCTTCTTCCTTACTGCTTCTCTCCTGCCAGAAAGTAATGTCTACAGATTGACCTTCGTGTTCGATTCGAGATTTGACATTACCACCCACTCTTGTACTTCACCTCCAGAGCCCATCACGGTCATATCGGACCGAGCGTCAAGGAGCCCGCTCCAGGGGATTCACTCCAGACACCATTTAACATAAATAGTCGTGTAAAAGAGAGTGTTGGTCTTGAACATGTCTAAACCCACCTTTGCAAATACAATCTTTTACATGTATTGCGAATAGTCAGATAATTCTGGTTAAAATTTGAATTCCCACTCACAAAGGATTGAAATGAAAATAATCCTTATTCCCATTAAATATTTCATAGTACAACATATCTATATAAGAACATACAAGTACTAAACTTATCAATTTGTTGCAGTATATTAGAAAAATAATAAACATCACATTTTACAATGTATGATTATTTATCTTGTTTGTGTCATCCAGTTTACGAAAATGTTTGTAATATACAGGTTGATTTTACGCAATAAATTTAGTAGTTTTTTTAGATCAAGAATTTTTTGGCGACTGTTGAATTTAGATGTATATTATTCAGCATTATTACGTATTTATTTTTTGTAACTTCTAATTTGGTTATGTGTGGATTTGATTTGACATTTTTTATTTCTTCTTTTTATGTTTAGTATGATGGAGTGAACTGTAATCAAACTATGCCTAAGCGTACCGAGTTTACAAAGTTGTGAATGTTCTACGTGATGTATTTTATTGTAATGTATGGTTTTAGAAAATAAATATATTATTATCATTATTTGCTCTTTTTCATTTATCCACATCTTCCTCTCTAGCCTCACTCGGCGTTATTTGTTTTCACAGTCTGAGAGTCTTGAGCCATAAATTCGTCAGAGTTGTAAAAGGCTTCTTTGATATGTTTTAAACGGGTTTTAAGAACCTTTTGTACGAAGGCATTTTCAATAGACTTTGGTAGTTTGTTGATGAATAGAACTCCTGCCTGTGAAGGCAGTCGTTTATGAACCACCATTCTGTGCCTTACAGTTCGGTAGTTCTCCCTGCCTCTCATTTCATAACAGTGTATACTAAGGTCACAGTTTTAAAGAATTAAAGGCAAGGTCAACAGTTTCAGGTTTTTGAATACGACTCTTTCCATTATAATTTCGCAACTATTCGAACTTTTTTTGTAAGCTGGCAGTAATACTTGTTTTCTTGTGAGAGACAATGGCCGAGCAGTCTAGTGAGTCAGGACTTTGTACCTGAGTTAGAGATGGCACAGGTTCGAATCCTGTCCTTGACTGTTAGATTTTATCAGTTTGTATATTCACCTTGTACTGTACCGGTTCTCCCCTTACTCTGTCCGTCAGTCAGTCTGAGTAAGTTCCCCGCGCAGATCAATGGTCTATAGGGAATGGGTTGAGTAAGGATGAAGACGAAATTTCTTTAACCTTACTTTTTCAACATACTTTTTTTAAATTATAGAAAAGTATGTTATAGACTTGCAAGTAAATATTATCTTGTATCAAGTTTCTGCTAGCTGTACAGATACAATAACAAAAGGCTTGCAATTAGCGACATAGATACAGAAGCATGACGTTAGTGTGGATTTACGTCTTTGTAGAAAATGAACATAAATTATTCTATTATTCATATTAATTAACACGCATTGTAACAATAGATATACATAGCTATGTGAACTGGACAAGCGATAAAAACTGTTCTATTTTTACGTCATCGGCCGTTTCTATGAGCGTAATTATCGATTGTTTACTCGGATACTCGATACCGGTCACGTGCTGACCTTCAATTGGTATCATCGAGTTATCAAGGGCTATGCACTATGCACTAGTTAATACCAACCACGTTACCAATGTCATTTCAATGTGATGGACTGTATGGAGTTTGCATAATCTCCGGTTGGCCGAAACTCCTCAAGACGACGTGCGCCAGACTAGAGGATCCTGTCCAACTTAATACAGTAAACCCTCGGTATAACAGACTATATGGGACAGGCTCTAGTCCGTTAAAGCCGATTGTCCGTTAAATCAGGGTGCATTCACACCAAGCTGTTATGAGATTGCCACACCTTAACTAAAACTAACTGTGATGCTGCCAGCTAATAGCTAAATTAAATATTAATAAAATATACAAATAAATATTGTATAAAGGTGATTAAACTACATGTTTTATAAATTACATTTTAACAAAATAAAAATTCCTTAATTACGTGATATATCGAATTTTAGATAGGTTACTGTAATACACTGTACGCTGTCCGTTAAATCCGAAGTTCTTTAAATCGGAATCCGTTAAATCGAGTGTTTACTGTACGTAAATCACCAAGCTACAAACAATCGGGTATCATGGATAAATATATTACATACAAAGCTGATTAACGTGGAAAAACGTAAAGACTAAATTTTTTACTAATTTTCTCCTTATGTTTTTCCAACATAAATAAAAATAAATATTTACTGTGAAAACCACAAATAAGTACTAAGTAAAGCGTATGGTTTCTTGTCAGCCACCTTGTATTAATTTTAAAAAAGAAGCAATAACATTACTTTATGATCTTTTGTAATATATACAAAAGATCATAAAGTAATGTTATTTGTTAATAGAAATAATAATAATATTAAAGTGATCACCTGTCACAAAGCTAAATCCAATCCGACGGGTCATTTATGACCTGCCTCACTGATTCTGTGTATGCTGGCTGATACCACCATGAAAGAGCGCAGGGGGCACTCTGTAAGTATGTCATCCATTGTTTTGATAGTCTCCCTACAATCATATGACTATCTAAAGTCAATACCCGTTTATACTTATAGTAGTTACACTGCCCACGCCAGTTCAGAACCGATTCAACGGTCGCCCATTAACTGAGCGAAGATTACCTTAATTGAGCGAAAGCCCTCGAAGGGCCCCCAAAAACGTGCCTTAACTGAGCGAAGTCCAGTCCAGGTATATGCGAGTTGTCGGGACAAGGAATGTTCTTGTTTATGTAGCATCATATCCCACCCGCATACCAGAGGCGGTCAACCTAACCTAACCTAACCAACAAACAAATATTTATTTTGTATTTTTGTGTAAGATTCTATTATGTTTAAAAGTGTAATATGCTATGTGAATGTTCATAGTCAAAGAGGGCCGCCGGTTCGCTCAGTTAAGGCACGTCTCTGGGGGCTCCCTGGAGTGCTTCGCTCAGTTCAGGCACCCAGGCTACTTGACTCAGGTCACTTCGCTCAGTTAAGGCCCGACCGATTCAACAGTGTCCATTTCCTACGAGGGAGGTTCATCCCTCCTACAGGTATTGACGGATCGTTAATAAGGAACTTAAATTAACAATTTTTAATAATTTCATATTTTTTATTTTTAATTAATGCATTTTCACTATTAAAATTTTTTATTTAAATTTCATTCTCTTTACAGAAAAACGTGTTTAAAATTACTTATTTCCGGAAAATGTCGGAGGAGGGTTTCAACCTCCCTCACTCGCCCCCCATGGACCGAGGAATTCATGAATCGTAATTTTAGTTTTTGTAGATACTGAAATAAAACGAAAATCGTATTTATTAGGAGTGACATTAGGACTATAATGTCCTCTCTTCCACTTTTTGGAAAGGAACTAAGACCTGTACTGAAGAACGTTCATTTCAGTTGAATTGACACAATAAACCTGCTTCATTTTACTTTTTTGTTCAGTGAAATACAATGGAAAATTGTAATTCAGTAGGTCCACTAAATAACGTCTCTAATGTTGTATAGCGGATTAGTTGCCAAGTTTGGAATTTATTGCTCACAGTCACAGAATCTGACAGGGACGGTTGGCCCTGAGGTCCTTCTCACTGCCTACTACGTATTGCTGTATCCACACCTTGTATATGCAATTTCCATGTGGGCAGGGAAGTCTCGTTCTTTAGATTCTTGTTTAGATTGCAAAAAAAGCAATAAGGGTGATATTTTCATCAAAAAGGCGTGACTCTTGCCGTGAATACTCCCGAACGTTTAACATTCTTACCTTCCCTTTAATTTTTATTCTAGAAACCATGAGCTTTGTTAAACAAAATTTCCGTCATTTTTCAACAGCTCCTAATCATATTTACAACCTCCGCAATAACCACATCATTAAAATCCCTTCTCATTCTACTTCCTTTATTAAACGTAACCTTCTATAAAATGGAGTCAAAATCTTCAATAGCTTACCAACTGCATTGAGGATGGAGTCCGATAGCATTAAGTTCCGGCGTCAGGTAAAAATATACCTCATTGATAAATGCCATTACAGCGTCAAGGAATATGTGACTGGCGGTCATGTAAAATAGTTCCGACATTCTTCATTTAAAGGTAAATAAGTTTTATGTATTTTTAGTTTTCTAATTTTGTAAATATTTGTAAATATAAATATTGTGTACAGTTAATACTGACTTTGTAAAATTATTTAGCTATATACTCAATGTATAATATTGACTTGGCAAATGCAAGATATACTGACAATTGTACCCAATAAATGATTGATTGATTTGCATAGGTTCTAAAATGTATGAGGAAATTTAATAAATCTCTAATGAACTTAAATCGGTTAAAAACTGCATTTTTATGGACTTATGAGACATTAAAGTACCGTTTCAGATTAAACGTTTCGTGATTTTCGGAAAAAAACTGTTATTTAGACGCTGAAATATCAAAATATAATTTCATGAAATGATAAACCACAACCTCGTGTTATACATAATGTTATAAATTATAATACGTAAATATAAAAAATTGTGTATTTCCCAATACAAAACATCAAGGGTAAACATAAAATTAGGGATGGGCCGATACCAAAAAAATTCGATTCCGATACCGATACCAAAATTTTGGTCTCGATTCTCGATACCAAATTCGATTTCGATTCCTGCCTTATTTCCGATACCAAAAAGTATGAATCTTATTTACTTGTACTTATTCTCGATACCACATTTGATTTCGATTCCTGCCTTATTTCCGATACCAAAAAGTATGAATCTTATTTACTTGTACTTATTTTATAAGTTACCTGTTTGTACAATATATTCTGGAGAAATAATTCAAAGGTATTTGTAATAAATAAAACAAAAACAGTTTGAAAAATGGTATAGTTTACTTGTACTAGTAAAAATATTATTGACAAGCTAGAAACAAAACTAATTAGAAAATTAGCAATAAAATTGTAAAATATAGATTAGTCTACAGGCTACACATATATATGTACAATTCTGCATGTCACAAACTACTTTCTTCTTATGAAAGATAAAAATTCAAGTACAGTATTACCATTTTCTTGGTAAATACATAAACCTGTTGAAGACTATCTATTACAAATCATGTAATTTACTGAAGTAATAACGTTTTAATTTTAAACACTTTGTATTTATTTTAGGAAAAGATGACATGTCATATATCTTGAAATTTATTTAATTAGTAAAATACTTTAAGCCAAACAAGTAACAGAATATTTTAATGTACATGTAACTCATACAAAAATGAGTTATTAAGTAAGATCAGTTAAATTATTAAGAGTAGCAAATAAATAATATCAATGAAAAATGTAATGGCCTAAGAAAAATCCAATCAAAACACATAATACATACATATACATAGCACTGAAAATCAATATATAAACATAAAGTATTATGACTATATTAATTCATTTGTTTCTAAATAAAAACAGATGAAAACTATGTAAGCTAACCTATATCAGAAAATTAATCTTTAAATGTAAAGTATATTAAAAATTATACAAACATTTTTACAAACAAAAATGTTAAAGTGAGTAGTAAATAAATAATAAATGAAAATGTAATGGCCTGAATAAAAATCAAATCAAAACACAAAATACATAGGCTACAGAGGTACTCACAGCACTAGAAAACAATATAAAAAGTATTATGATTATATTAAGCAATTTGTTGTTAAATAAAAACATTTAAAAACTATGTAAGGTAACCTATGTCCAAAAATTAATTTTTAATGCAAAATATCAGAAAAACAATACAACAATTTTAAAAAGGAAAGTGTTAAAGCCCTATAAATTCATTGTGTGGATAGGCTGTAAAAAAGCCTGTGAGGCTAGAAATGAAAATAAATACTAAATTAGGCTATATTGAAAACTAAATGTAAAAAAGCTCATATAAAACAAATATTCTTGTACTATAAAACTAAATTAGTACTTAAGTAGGCTACATTGAAGTAAGATAATCCGTTTTTTCTAGGCCTAATTATTGTTTTTTTTATGATACCACTCCAAAGTTAGAAATCAGAATTGTACTTTAGATTTCTGTTTAAGAACACAAGCATCTGAACCCGCTGAGGATCTAAACGATTTCTCCTTTTATCACAAATAATTCCTGAAGTGGAAAAAAGTCTTTCTGAAAAAACAGTGGCAGGTGGAGCAGACAAGTACTTTGATGCCAATAAAGAGAGCCGAGGATAACTCATATTTTGAGTCAGCCAGAATTTCCCAACATCACAATCAGGCTTAGCTAGTGGCTCGAGCAAATAATTGTTAACTTCTTGTTCTATAGTTAACCCAGCTGGTGCTTCTTCAGTCTCTACATCTTTCATAAGAATGGAGTACCTCTTCCACATTTTCTGGGTAACCTTTTCAGCTGATGACTGCAACAAAATGAAATTGTTGTAGATTGCAATATTCCTAGATTTGATTAGGTTATTGTTGTGTGTAAATGTGTATTTAGGTGTAGTTATGATGCAAAATAAATTGTAGTTTATGAATTTTAAACAAAAATTCTAATTTTTGTAACCTACTTTTGTGGCTTGACTTATAGCCTACTTTCCTTAATCTTATTAAGTTATGTTACCAGTTACTTACCATTAGTTTCTTCTTGGGCTGATCTGTTGATGGAGTGACCTCCATTGGAGTTTGGCTGGAGAGATTAATTTCGCCTTCGTCAATCAATATTTGCTTGGCAGACTGTACATTTCTTTTGTTGATAAAAACAGACCCTTTAAGTCTAGGGTCAAGTAGAGTTGCTAACGCATACTCTTTTCTTTCTTCGACATCTGAATACCTTTCAGTAAGGGATTTTTTCAGTTCGTCAACAAAAGTTTTTACACCTTTAGTTTGTTGACTTAACTCAAGCTCTTTAATGGCACTGTTAACTATGGGAATGACCTCTGAGATTGAAGTGGTCAGTGTGCTCACTTCAAAAGTAGCATCATCAAATATTTTCATGAGTTTTACTATTATTTCCATCAATTCCCAATCACTGTTATTGAGGCAAATATTTATATTCAAATCTGGTGCTGCCAATAAAATGGCCCTCTTTTGTTCTAGTAGCCTATCAAGCATATGTTTACTGGAGTTCCAGCGAGTAGGCTCATCTTGGACAACTTTGCGTTGTGGTAACCCCAATGTTTGCTGTGCACTCTGCAAAATTTTACAGGCCTTTGAAGAGTGTTTAAAATGGCCAACAACTCTGCGACATACTGCCAGTAAATTGAGGACACTCCTTTGATGCAGTATTCCATCTTTTACTACAAGTTGGAGTGTATGGGCTAAGCATGGGACTGCACTAAATTTTCAAATATCCATAGCAGAAACCATATTTTTTCCATTGTCTCTGACAATAACATGGACTTTCTCAATCAGGCCCCATTTCTCTAAGACATCTTGAATAAATGTATTTATGGCTTCTCCTGTGTGACTTACTTCTGGAAAAGGAATAACTTCCAAGCATACATGCTTCCAGGTAAAACTTTCATCAAAAAAATGAGCTGTTAGTCCTAAATAATCATCATTTGCACATGTATGTTGTTAAACTAACATGCTTGGATTGAGCAATCATTTCCATCACTGTAGATTTAGTTTTCTCATACAATTTTGGAATTTCAACCGTTGTGAAATACTTTCTTTTAGGGACTTCGTACCTAGGATCCATATGATACATAAGCCTAACAAAACCTCTGTCTTCAACTACACTAAATGGCTGAAAATCAATACATATCATTTCTGCAATTTTTTGTGTTATTGACTTTGCCTTAGGATCATTGATTTTATATTTAGTTTTTCTATCAATCAAGTAGCCTATTGTAGGTTGAATAGATTTTTTAAATTGTGGGCTGGTAGCCAAACTTGATGAGGCTGATGTATTTGTTAGAGTAGGGCTTACCTCAAAGTCAGATGTATCAGTATCTTCTCGGGATACATTTATTTTGCAAAGGGGAAAAAAAGATAGCAATCCTGGGGCTGGTGTTGAAGAAGCTCCTGCACTAGTTGATGGCAAAGTTTCATCAGTTGGCTTTGATTCTTTTCTTGCAGTCACGGTTTCATCTAGCCTAGCCTTTTTGGCCTTAACAATGTCTGCTGTGAGATGTTTATTCAAGTGTTTTTTCATGTTGGATGTTGTATGCGATTTTCCGCCCCTGGAAATATGCTTCCTGCAAAATATGCATTCAGCAGTTTCACTGTCGGCTGACTCTAATTTAAAATATTGCCACACATCACTTTTGTTTTCACGTGAAGTACTCATTTTTACGCCTTTAAAATAAAACAACACTCACTAAAAAATCACTTATAACTGACAAAAAATAATATCAACGCGTCAACATCACGAATTTTATTTAAAAACAACAGATTTAGCTCTCAAAACAAATAAACACGACCGATTGTAAAAGAATAGCGGGCTAGCGGCGTCGTTGGCGTCACTTCGGGCTTGCCGGGAATGCTAGGTAAAACTTGGTCCAATCAGAAACGAGATGTACCGGGATAAATGTTGTGTCGCTGCAGCTGGAACTGCTTTGTTTAGAAAAGTTCTGAGAGCGAAATCAATTCCAACCGTTCACCAGTTATTCCGTTCTTATAAGAACTACTTTCAAATCAGCTGCAAGCTGTTCAACCAGTTACAGCTCTTTTATATAACTGGAATTTGAATTTTCATTCTTAAAATAATTAATAATGAGTATAATTTGATAGTTTTGATTGCAAATCATTATTGTCAAAGTATTTTCAATTTAGCGCTATTGAGATTATTTTAAAAGTAGTTGCTGCTGGAACTGGTTTAGGAACGAGTTCCGCGGCCTCCGGGGAACTAGCTGCAGATATTGTCGCTACTAGTATTATTGATTGCGACGGCTGCAACTACGTCAGAAACGATCGCTAACTGAACTCGAATGGAATACGTGCTTTCTTTGACGATTATTCTTAGACATTCAACGTTTAAAATACGTAATTCATTAAAGAATCAATAAATTTCAATGAGTATTGGAACTTTAAATACTATTTTTTGGAGTTTACATTGATTTTATAGTTTTTTTGTCGAAAAATACTTAGGAAATATTGGTATCGGAATGGGGGTTATAACCGAATTGTATGGTGTTATTTTTTAAACTAGTCAATATTACGCTAAGAACACGAATCCATTGGAATTTTTGGCGGTAATACCAATTTTTAACAAACAAATTTGAAAAAAAGAAAAACTTTTGACACAAAAACTATGCAAATTACATTAATCGTATGTAGTTTTTCTTCTGAAAATGAATCAAACTATTCATGTAACGAATAATAGCTGAGATAACAAACCGTTCGGGTTAGGTTAGTAAATGTTGACCGTGAATACAAATTCCTAACCTAACTAACCAACCTAACCTGTTTTGTTAATTATCTCAGTTTGTACTTGTGGCGAGACCCATCCCCACCAAAACTGGAAGTCGTGCCGAACAGAGGGATGGCTCAAAACCAGACAGGCGATATGATCACGTATGATATGATCAGATATGATCTGAGCAAAAAAACTATTTATTTCATAAAAGAAATTAATTATTCTGCTAAAACTGGCAGAAGGCCGAATTTTAATTTTAAGAATTTTAATTATTCTTTTTAAAATTTTTCATACAGGGTCCGGCAGAAAACTCCCCAATTATAAAGTAACGTTAGGCAGATAAGAGATGGAGCAGAGTAGTGGGGGCCGCGTCCTTGAGTATCTGCATACTTGCCGTTTTCAGTGTGTTGTTGTTCAGGAACTGAGAGTCAAAGTGACTGTGGTGTCCGTGTAACATTGTGCCAAGACCTTATTTGGAACATCTGCCCAGAAGATATTGTGATTTGTTCTGACGAGACACACTTTCACGTTTCCGGAGCAGTGAACAACCAAAATTGCAGGTACTGGTCTGAACACAATCTCCAAGAACTCCATCAACGACCGCTGAATAGCCCCAAAGTAACAGTATGGTGTGCTGTTTTAATTCTTGAGTGATTGGTCCGTACTTTTTCGAAGGAAATGGTGGGATAACCGTAAACAGTGAACGGTTTTGTGCAATGCTCCGCGCGTTCCTCCAGCCAAAAATAAGGGAGCTATTTAATAACATTAGAACGCGTGGTTTCAGCAAGATGGCGCTACAGCCCACACAGCACAACAGGCACTGGTGAAGGAAATTTTTCCTGGACACGTCATTTCGTTGCTTGGGGACATAGGCTGGGCACTACGTTCACCGGTCTTAACGCCCTGTGATTTTGTTCTCTGGGCCTACTTAAAATCCAAGGTTTACGAACATCGTCCTCAAACTTTAAAAATCCTTAAAGAAGTGATAACACGAGAAGTTGAAGCCATTCCACCTTAAATGACTCGTAAAATAACGGAGAACTTCAGAGAATGACTCAACCTGTGTGTCAACAGTGGGGGAAGCCATTTGAGAGATGTATTGTTTAAAAAGTAAAGAAATGGTACATATTCTTAAACGGCACAACCTGTACTTTTTGTTAATAAAAGTGAAAACGTCCTACCTTATTTCGTTTTGTTTTCATTAGCTTTTCTAATAGGGGAGGTTTTTCTGTATAATCATTATATCCACCGTAAAATTTTAAGTGACTGGTTAAACAAATCCAGAAAATCAGATGGAACCCCTATATTCCATATTTACCAAGTAACAAATTGGCATTAATTTAAATTGGTTCAAAGTAATAAATAATATCATTCTTCCATTATTTCATCTTTACTCGTTTGATAAATGTTCCATATAAAACTTTGGGAAAAGTTAAACAATTTTGGATTCTCACGGACAAAAATGAATTAAAGAAATATTTTTAATAAAAGCAAACAGATTGTTCTCTAAATCAGTGGTTCTCAACTTCCCCCCCCCCTCCCGGGGAGGCGTAGGAGACTTTAAAGGGAGGTATGAGTAAATTTCAAAAATAAAAGTATATATTACATTTTGTGGTATTGTAAATTGTACAGTACTCCTACGAACACACAAATTTAACTAGAACATATAATTATTCTAATAATACAAAATTATCATCAACCTAAATACCGTAATTTAAAGCACAGCATTTAGACATGTTTGATCAGGCGATCGAGTTCGGTTATCGCCGGTAAGGTTCGGTTCCGGTGTAATGCCCTTACCTTTCCAGGACTGAACGATCTCTTCACCGATAAAAGTAATCTGACATTATCATTTCAGGATATAAATTAATTGAAGGATCTTATATCACGGTGGCCTTGACCGGAGGTTTCCGACGTTATGGCAAGATAATGGAGTCAAGCAACATCGAGCGTGGCTGTCCTTTGGATGGGTGACCGTGCGATCCCGTCCTTGTATGCAGCCTGCCTGCCCGGTCACTGATGGTGGTTCGGAAGTCAACCCTTAAGCCGATGTTATCGCAAGATAATGGAGACAAGCAACATCGAGCGTGGCTGTCCCTTGGATGGGTGACCGTCCGAGCGATCCCGTCCTTGAATACAGCCCGCCTGCCCGGTCACTGGTGGTGGTTCGGAAGTCACCCTTAAGCCGTTGGTCCCCAGGTTAAGTAGTAGAGAGGGCTTCGTAGCCCTAACTTCGCCTGGTAAAATAAAACGATCTTTAACTTTAACTTTATCACAGCATTTTGGTAACACTTAAAATTATATTGAAGAGTATTTTCCAGATGTTACTTCAGGTACCTCTGAGTTTAAGTTGACTAGAGATCCCTTCAAATTCGAAAAGGATATATTTCCAGATCATATCCAAGAACTGGAAACTGAGCTAAAATACGACTCTCTAGCAAAATTGTAATTTTCAAGCATTGATATTGAAGATTTTTCATTAAGTTATTTTCCTATTTACTCACAAGTTCCTTCTGACACTGCAAAGTTGTTAGTTTATTTTTCGTCAACATATCTATGTGATTCTAAATGTTCTCTGCTAACTAGCATGGATAAAATCACAAAATACCGAGCAAGCATGGCTATTAAAAGTAATCTTAAATGGGCTTTGTCACAGTTACAACCAACTAAACATTGAAAAACTTGTCAAGGACAAACGGTGCCAGCCCTCCCATTAATATGGCAAACTGTCTCATACTGATTGATTACCTTGTATTTTAATGATTTTCTGATTACAAAAACAAATAAAGCAACGTAAGTTATTAATAATCGTTAAAAACCATTTTATGCATGGTAATAGGAAAGGTGTTTTGTAAAATTAAACTGGTTGAACTCAATAGTTTTTTACGTCATCTAAACCTAACGTAACCTTTAATATTCCGATTGAACAGCAGTACTAACCAAATATTTGAGGGGGGGCGTGACCTCACTTCAGTGTTCAATGGGGGGCACACAGCCTTAAAGGTTGAGAACCATTGATGTAAATATTACTAAGGTGTCAGTCGATATTATTTAAGCTTGTAATATCGACTAACCAAACAATATAGAGGGTTAATATCAAATTATATTTAAATATGGAAACAATACAGTTAATGGAGAATTGTTGAAATTTTAGAGCGTAAAGTAACTGTTGAGCAATTTTTGTTAAAATACGCTTAACAAAACCTTGTGTCAGACTCTCTTCTATGGGTGTTTTATTTAGATCAATGGCTCAATACTTCCTGAACGATTACAAATAAAGAAATCGCACTTGGTTCATCATTAAAACACTTACAAATCTACATTTTGAAGTAACTATAAGTTTTTTGCCATATCAGGGGAACGGGGCGCAAGGAGTCAGAGGAAAATCTTAGGGGTGTTCGATCGAAAATAATGTTTGAACTTTTTTAAATAAAATTGTTTGTCTTGTTACAAGTAATAAGTATGTTGAGGGAAAAATTTTTTAGAAATTTTATGGATATATGGCTACCTAAAGTGGCTAATTTGGCCTTTCTCGGTTCCTAACTCATTAAAAAAAGGGCGATATATTTTATTCAATGTTTGAGAATATAGTAAACAAATGGTACTAATCCATCTTGAGTAAATTAAAACTAATAGTTAAAAGAATATTTTTTTAAGTGTAACCAATTATTATTTTATAAATGAAGTATGTACGAATTTAAAGTTGAAATTTGTACAATTATCTTTGGTCGAAAAGTAGATTAAAAATACATAAAATCTTTATTAATAACGTTTACAATAAATAAGAGTTATTCTCCGTTGTGCTCCGGACATGCAGCAAGTGCTGTTACTATCCCATACCTACAGCAAGGCATTCACTTTGCTACTCGTGGTGACAGTGGTGACGAAACGTTGAACTAAACTCCATCCAGCGCCGGCCTGAGCTGGTCTAACGAACACCCTTAAGAGTCTGCAGAAGTAGTCGGCCATGTTGGTTTCAATTCTATATGAACAATGTTATTTGCGAATCCATATTTTTTTCGTTATTTATTGACAACAAGTTGTGTATGAGGAGTCATTTAAACGTTATCATATTGCGCATTGGGTTTGCTTTTGATATTTTGAATATATACACCTAGGTTTGAAAAAGAGGGGAAAATAAAAACTTCAAACTTAATTTTTGTTATATTTTGTTCTATAACACTAATGAGGAATGGCCGACAGCCTCTGCAGACCCTTAAATGAGAGCTAAGGTTAATTACAACATCAATATAAATGTCTATTTTAGGATAAAACAGGGCCGCCAATCCGACCTCAAAATAATGTGTAAACAAACTTTTAATAGTTGCTTCAGGATATGCAATGTGACATAGGTCATCGCATGACTTGCTGAGTTATTTTTTTGTTAAAACCTTTTAAGAGGAGTTCCCGCTCACCCTACTCGCCATCGGTTCTCCTTCTAGCCAATGATACTGGCTAGTTAAACTTATAGGTTTTAAGCATCTAGCTGAGTGTGAGATAATCACTCAAACAAGAATTACTCGGGCACATCACTCGCTGGGCTCGTGACACCTCGGCATGTGGCTTTTGGCTACAAATACGATATATTTCTTTTAAAACGAAATCCTGATTTGAAATAGGTTGAATTTCAATACAATAATGTAATTAACAATACATATAGTTAATACAATGGATTCAGAATACTATTCGAACGCATCTTGGCATAAAACAAACGATTTTGTTTTAAATATTCCTCCACAATAAACACTCTCTGGTCTTACTCAAAACCATGTTTCTAACCTCAACTTAATGACATTGCACGAATCCCAAATAAAGTGAACAACAATGGAACAATATAAATCAGCTGATAGCAAAGGAAGAAGAATAACCAGGGCTACCAACCTATGAACTTGTAATTATCTTAAACCTTAGTGTTCTGTACTAGTGAATAGGGTTACGTTTTAAAGAAACACCCTGTATTAGTGGTAAGATTTTATTAACCAAAATCATAATATATAAATTTATTTATTGTAGCTCGTCTACTGCCCTCGAGTTGCATCATATTTGTAGTCTAAATATAAACACCTAATTTTATTACTGTACTCGTCCAATTTCAAAAGTTTTCGCTTCACTTATTATATTTAACAGCTGATGATTATATTCATGCATTTGCTTTTTATATTTATAGATCAAACAAAACTTCAGCTGAATCAATCAAACTTACTCTCTCTAACATTATGAAAGATCTATAACCATCTCATAAATATAAACATCATTATATACACTCCAACAGCCGTTAAAATTTCATGAACAGCTGTTACTTTTTGACTAATTTTAATCTCTCTCCGTGTTACTCTCATGGCCAAAAAACGCACTTTTAGAGCTTCTTGTGTCCCTCAGGATAAAAATATTGAATAATGAAGGCCTTATTGCACAACTCCGAATAGGAGCAAACTTTTGACACCTCTATCGTCAAAATTAATCAAGAAATAAGGCCGGAGTTGTGTTAGCAAAAAACGGCTTCGAGTATTATACATTAGAAGCAGAAACCTACCTAACCTAACTTAACCTAACCTAACCTAACCTAACCTACCACAATCGTCATAGAAAAAAAACTTAGGGTCATGAAGCCTATTTCCACGCTTCCACTTTAGCTAAAAAGCTCCATACCCTCCTCTGGACGGTCTCACTGCTATTAATGTAATGGCATATCATCTACAAGTAATGGCATCTTTATTATTATTAAAGTATGTATTTTTAGGAAATTTAAGTAGAAGGTGTTAAGAATATTTAACAAAACATGTTGTTCTTAACTTTATATATGAGTTACTTCATGCAGGGTTGGGCAAGAGTCAGGAATATATTCAAAACCATTGAAAGAAATGTAATGAAACTTTTTAGTCATGTACATGTCTCTATACCAAATATTTAGACATATTTTACTTGTTTTTCCAATCTCCAGGTGATGGCCCATGAAGGAAGTCTTAAACATTTTAAATGTAAGCCTACCTCAAGTTATACCTCCTTTTAAAGGTTTTTGTTTGTCAAACACAAGAGTGCAACCCTGAGGTTAAAAGAATAACCCAGTCAGAAAATACAGCCACTCAAGGAATTTAATGTCAGGGTTGGGTAAAAGTCTAAAATGTATCTATTAATTTTAAAACTATTAAAATAAAAGAAATGAAACTTTGTAGTTATGTACATGATCCTATACCAAACACATGGACATATTTTACTTGCTTTTTTGCATATCCAGGGGATGGCCTATGAAGGAAGTCTTAAACATTTTAAATGTAAGCCTACCTCGAGTTATATCCTCATTTTAAAGGTATTTGTTTGTACAATACAAAAGTGCAAACCTGAGGTCAAAAGGATGTTCCATTCACAAAATAAAGTGATTCAGAGAATTTAATTTCATATTACTAATTCTTCTAAGTTATACGGCTATTTATTTAACAGTTTCAGGTCCATGTTGTTTATTATGTTGTTGATTGTTAACAATCGTAACAAACGACTGCGTTATAAAAATAGCCATACTATTTAACTTAGATAAAAATGAGACAAATTTATTTAAAAAAACTTTTGACAGTAGGTTTACCTAAATATTAGAATATTATTAAAATAATTTGTTACTTATTTTTTATGAATTTTAATTTCTCATGTTCAGTTAAATAAATTATAGCTCTACACGGCAATAGATAATAACTATCTTACCTTTGTCTTAAGCAGTGTTACTTATATGACATTACATTCTTTGAGAGGCTACATTTTCTGACTGGGTCATCCTTTTGACCTCAGGTTTGCACTCTTGTGTTTTACAAACAAAGACCTTTAAAATGAGGTATAACTTGAGGTAGGCTTACGTTTAACATTTTTAAAACTTCCTTCATGGGCCATCCCATGATATAAAAAAAGAAATAAAATATGGCCATGTCTTTGGTATAGGAACATGTAAATAACTACAAAGTTTCAGCACTTTTCTTTTAACAGTTTTAAAATTAATAAATACATTCCAGATTTTTGCCCAACCCTGACATTAAATTCTTTGAGTGGCTGTATTTTCTGATTGGTACATCTTTTTGACCTAAGGTTTGCACTCGTGTTTTAAAACAAAGACCTTTAAAATGAGGTATAACTCGAGTTAGGCTTACATTTATAACTTTTAAGACTTCCTTTTATGGGCCATCACCTGGATATGCGAATAACAAGTAAAATATGTCTAAATGTTTGGTATAGGAACATGTAGATAACTGCAAAGTTTCAATACATTTCTTCCAATAGTTTTGAAATTAATAAATATATTCCAGACTTTTGCCCAACCCTGTATACTCTCTGATATTCCTGTAAGGTCACTAAACTTACAGTGCATTTTAATTCATACTTGAAACAATGATATATTAAAGGTAAGTTATTAAATTTGCAAAAAAATATTACGCGAATTACTCTATTATTTTAATGATGAAATAATAAATAATTAATTGCTTTTTAGAAGTATAAAAATACGTTTAAATGGTATAAAAAATGTATTCTCATATTTGTAGAATTTTAACCGTTTGAATATTTTCGTATTGTAATTTAACTATATGTGGATTCGTTGGAAGAAGCATTTTTAAATTGAAATAAAACGGGTATTTGTAAATGGTAAAATGTTCAAATTGGAAACACGTTAAACTGTCAGAGTGACATAAAGTGGCATTCAGATATTTTATTTTCATTCCTGAATATTAGTTTAACTTGGAACTTGTGATGAAGCTGTTTTAGACAATGTGACACGTGTGGCCGAGTGATAACGGTTACGTGCGTGTGGTCAAGCAACCTCCTTATCACTAGCCTTCGACCTGATTCCACCCACCAAAGTAATTAATTAAAGTTATTTTTGTTCGGGAGTGACTCGCCAATGTTTTTTATGTTTCGGTTTGCTTCTTTAGTTAGCTGGAATTTCACTACGAGGCATATTTAAACTGCAAATATCAATTCTATTATTTTGATTTGAAATGAAAATTATTTTAAGAATCATATGTAGATATGAGCAATTCGAAATCCGAGATTACAGTGTTTATTTGGTGATAGTAACTACAGGAATTATTTGTTTGAAAAACAGATTCTATTCCATTGTTTGGTCATTATTTAGGTTACACTGTTTCAGAAATAATACTGGTTAAATTACCTTTTTTTTCCCTGTCAACAGTTCTTCAAACATAATCTGCTATGTACATTTCGAAGCATAGAGCTTCATCATCAGGCTTTCCAAAAACGTCACTATTTACATTACACTAAAAACATTAAAAACATTTAAAATAGCACATTTGCCGGCCGGCGATAGACACCAACTATAAATTACACTGTTTCGTTGATCACTATTTTCGTAGTGACTAACAATGCATCGCTAATTTAAATAAAATGTTATGCGTTTGAGTGAGAAACAGCACGGTACTGGCCATATGTGCTTTCTTAACCCTCGCCGTGATAAAAGCAATGTTAATCTTTTTTCCGTCCTCTTCGATACGTTGACCTTTTTGTACAGTTATATTACAAGAGCCGTACTTTAATTTTTAAATGCAGAAGCGATTAAATTATTTTTTTATAAAAACAGGCTTTGACATTTGTTTTATGTTTTACCTAAATCTATCCTGTCAGTACGAGCAAAATTAACAGCTAAGAAACATTTGATTTGCCATTGCCTGAACTGGATTAGTTGCGTAGCGGCTTTCAATTATGTTTTTATGTTTTTATTCTGTCAGTTTTTATTTCATATACGTCATAATAATAAGGTGCAAAGAATTTTGATCTGATGATTTCAGAAACAACAGAAAAACATCAACCGCATTAGTGAAATAATTCACACTTAACACGCATTAAACATACCTTAATACTACAAAAAGAAATCGAGTAAGCTGTTAGGTTTAGTGTTAAAATTTTGTTATCTTTATGATAATTGGACGGGGTTTTTTATATATTTATTTACATGATCGTCTCTAAAATTTGTATTTTTTGTAATTGTTTCTTATTTTGCTAAAACTTTTGTGACGATAGTGCAAAATTACAAACTTTCTATGGGTGCAAAATTGTGTTCGAGGATGAAATGAAATTGTATTAATGAAGGTAGTTTTTTGTTAATATATCTTTATTTAGCGTTCTTTTACATTATCAGGGATGTATAACATGTTATAACATTGTAATATTTATGGTTTATTTATTATTTTTTAACGAAACGTCCATGTCAGTTTTCGGCTTTGTAGTACACTTTGTAGATGGTTAAAAGTATTGATAGACCAGCTGACTTCAAGTATATGTTATTCTCTCAGAACTGAAGTAAAAAACCGTAAGGTCATGGTTTGAGATGGTGTGTTGTTTTCTTTTCCGTATGGGAATGTGGTCGTTTTAAAAAGGGAAAACATATTTCAAACAAGATAAATAAAATTGAAACCATTATAAAATCATAATTTGAAAGGCCACAATTATAAAATAACTAATTATAACGATGTTTTATTTTAATTATTGATAATTGGATTTTGAAAAAGTCGTTATGGAAACACCAGGAATTTTAATTTAAAAAGTCGCCTAAGGATGTTTATTTAAAATATTTGCTTAATTAGTCCTTATAATACAATTGCAAATACCTTTTCTCAAAATGACAGTTGTTAATTGTTACAAGTTTTTTTTTATCAAAAGGACATGTATTATTATTATTATTATTATTGTTAGTTTTTATAAATGTTTCTCAAAAGCAAGAGTACTGTTATTAATTTTCAATAGTTTTTATCAAATGGTATATTTCATTATTATAATAAATTTATTTTATTTTATTAATTTATTAAGTTTTCTACAAAGAGTGTATATATTTGTAATCCACTGTCATTGGCTTTTTCAGAAAGACGTGTATTTCTAACAAACTAACTACACCGAGTATTTTCCTATGTTAGTCTTGGAAGAACAAAATGTCTTAGTCTTCGAATAATATGAGGTTTTAGTCTTCAAAGAAGACGAGTCTTAGTCTTCAAAGAAGACGGGATCTTAGTCTTCAATGAAGACGGGATCTTAGTCTTCAATGAAGGCGAGATCTTAGTCTTCAAAGAAGACGAGATCTAAGTCTTCGAGAAACAGGGCGTCTTACCTTTGGGAAACAGGAGGTCTTGGTATTACAGAAACATGATGTTCAAGTCTTCAAGGTGCAGGGAGTCTTAGTATTCTAGGATTAGAGGACTTGCTTCAAGGAACAGTACGTCTTAAGTTTTTGAGAAACAGGAGTCTTAGTCTTTTAAGAACAGGACGTCTTAGTCTTCGATTAAGAGTGCTTCTTATAATTTGAGGAACAGAAGCGCTTAGTCTTCTGGTAACAGTATGTCTTAGTCTTCGAGGAGCAGGCCGCCTTGGTCTCGAGAGACAGATGAATTTGATTTTATAGGAACTAGAATCTTAGTCTTCTAGAAACTGGACATCTTAGTCTTCTAGGAACTGGACATCTTAGTCTTCTAGGAACTGGACATCTTAGTCTTCTAGGAACTGGACATCTTAGTCCTCTAGGAACTGGACATCTTAGTCCTCTAGGAACTGGACATCTTAGTCCTCTAGGAACTGGACATCTTAGTCTTCTAGGAACTGGACATCTTAGTCCTCTAGGAACTGGACATCTTAGTCTTTTTTTAAAGAATGGCTGTGTTTTCTGGAGTTATGCCTAATTACATCATTGTTTTCATTCTTCACACTGATCTCTTCGTGTGAATGTATTCAAACGTAAAATTGAAGTATATATTTTTAGAGTAATAATCAGTATATAATGTATGACATGAAAGTAGTTTTGGTTTGGGGGTTTCACTATTTTACAAGTTTGGGGTCTTCATAAGTTAAATGGGTTTAGTAAGTCAAATTGAAATTATCTCATGTAGTTAATACATAGTGATACCTAATGTATCTTTTAAACTGTTTAACAGAATGTAAAAAAACAATAAAACCTAAAGTAAAGAACTAACTTTAATTTTGCCTTTTCTACCACTCAAATGCAATACATTATACAGTGGAGTGAACTTTTATATTATCTTATAATATTTATATATATATGATAACACTTTCTTATCAATCCCCTCCCCAGCAATTTTAACTTATTGCGTCACTGTTAAGATTGTTAACAAACACTATTCATGATATTGAGATTAAAAGTCTTGGACTGAGTTATTGTATTGTATAGAGTTTTATTCATAGCAACATTGTTGATTTGTTCTAAGGATGTACCAATGTAAGCATTCCGTGTTCTAAATAGTGATAATTAGTATCATATCACACTAATTTATTCAAGAGCACTAACTTTTTTAAATGGAAGTTAGTATAAATGATTATTCAAAAACAATGTTTTGTTCATAATAAGTATACTATCCACTTTTTATTATAAATAGCTTAACGAGTTTTAAATACAACAATGTATTTGTATACGCTAATCTGATCCACCATACGAATAATGATTGGTAAATTTGATATAAATGTAAAATCACTGACATACTACATACTTAAAGAAAGATGAAAATAATTAATTATATATTTCAAATATTAAAATAAGGTAGTTAATCTATACACTTACTTTCTGGTACTTCATATCCATTAGTCGTAATTGTACAATCGTAATATTTAACAAAGTTATAGGTCCTAAAATATCGATTAGTCGTAATTCTACAATTGTAATATATAACAAAGTTCTCGTCCTTCATATCCATTAGTCGTAATTGTAAAATTGTAATACGTATTTAACAAAGTTATAGGTCCTAAAATATCCATTAGTCGTAATTCTACAATTGTAATATATAAAAAATTTCTCGTCCTTCATATCCATTAGTCGTAATTGTAAAATCGTAATATTTAACAAAGTTCTGGTCCTTAAATATCCATTAGTCGTAATTGTAAAATCGTAATATTTAACAAAGTTCTAGTCCTTCATATCCATTAGTCGTAATTGTAAAATCGTAATATTTAACAAAGTTCTAGTCCTTCATATCCATTAGTCGTAATTGTAAAATTGTAATATTTAACAAAGTTCTAGTCCTTCATATCCATTAGTCGTAATTGTAAAATCGTAATATTTAACAACGTTCTGGTCCTTCATATCCATTAGTCGTAATTGTAAAATCGTAATATTTAACAAAGTTCTAGTCCTTCATATCCATTAGTCGTAATTGTAAAATCGTAATATTTAACAAAGTTCTGGTCCTTCATATCCATTAGTCGTAATTCTACAGTCGTAATATTTAACAAAGTTCTAGGTCCTTAAATATCCATTAGTCGTAATTGTAAAATCGTAATATTTAACAAAGTTCTAGTCCTTCATATCCATTAGTCGTAATTGTAAAATCGTAATATTTAACAAGGTTCTAGTCCTTCATATCCATTAGTCGTAATTGTAAAATCGTAATATTTAACAAAGTTCTGGTCCTTCATATCCATTAGTCGTAATTGTAAAATTGTAATATTTAACAAAGTTCTGGTCCTTCATATCCATTAGTCGTAATTGTACAGTCGTATTACTAAATAAGTTCTAATCCTTCAATTAACCCGCTTATACAATTTTACTATTTAATAAAGTTCTGGTCCTTAAATATTCATTAACCCACTCTGTAAAGTCGTAATATGTTGGTTCATTGTCAAATCATATGCAGAATTATTCTGGTGTACAAAGTTCAAGGCCTTAATAATATAAAGGTCAAGTCAACGAACTGCCCAAACTTGCCTCAGGAATGCCAACTGTCCTGACGGTCTATAATGTAAAAATGACAAATGTCTGCTTTATTTTTTTACAAGCCGCTAAATTTGAATACATTTATAATAAAAAATATGTTCAACTAATCCTTTTTCCTTCACAAGTTGGTAACTGTTACATGGGCACACCAGCCATGATTGTTTTGAATTGTATAAAGGGTCCAATAACAACCACTAATCATCATAAATTGTCTTAATGATCATCTCAGAACAATAAGACTTTTTGAATATCGCAATTTACATGTTCTAAGATAACCTCACATTTTCTCCTTCAACAACGACAGATCTGTTGTTCCCATGTCCGGGTCAATGACTGTTTATTAACACAACATACACTAACAACTTACAAACTAGACATATTTTACTTCGTATAATGAATCGGTGTGAAATTATACTTATAATCAACTTATAATACTAAATTCCAAAACTTAGATTTTCCCTGCCATAATAGTACTTTTTATGAAAAACACTTCACTAAATAAGTAATAAAATCCGAGACTTGTGTAAATGTATTTAGAAAGATATTAAGATTGATTTAGTTAAAAAAAGAGTACTATTCAGTTATAGACTATTTAAAATATGTAATAAATGATGACTAGACTAAGCAATAATGAACTTAGAATTAGTTCATTTTATTAATTGTATTTCAATTGTAGGATAAGAAAGACGTTTGTTAGTAACAATTATGTTTTAAAGGCAATACAATTGGTTTGAATTGATATTACTTGTGATTTAAAAACTGGAATATTCATAAATTCCAAATTCATGAGCTTCCAACCCTCAAGGATTGAAATAACAGTAGAACTTCAGTAGAGTGACATGTTAGTCCATTCATTAGATATAATTCAAGCAGAGTATCAGAGGAACACAAAATGGGCAAGTAGATGCATATCGTATGGTTTCTTGTCAGCTACCATTTATTAATTTAAAGAAGAAGCTGTAATGTATATTTGAAACAAAGTCCAAAAGCTATGTTATTTGTTAACATAAATAATAAAGTGATCTCCTGTCACAAAGCTAAAACCAATCCATCAAGCCATTTACGACCTGCCCCACCGATTACGTTTATGACAGCTAATCGCTCCGTAAAAGAGCGCAGGGGACACTCTGTAACTATGTGATCCATTGTTTGAATAGACTCCCCACAATCACACGATTGATCTAGTGTCAATCCCCATATGTATTTCCAGTAGTTACATCTACCCACTCCAGTTCTGAAACGATTTTAGTGTGTCCACTCCCTACGAGGGAGGTTTACCCCACCTACAGGTATGGACGGATCGTTAATGAGGAACTTATTTCGTCCATCAAAACTGTTCCACGCTATGGCTCAGCTAGTATTGGCGAGAAGTTTGTTCTGCTCAACTGGAAATCAGTATGTAGAGGTGGGTTTCGAGATTTTAACGACTGTTTTAAAGTAGGGAGATCCTGTGTAATGGGAAGGTGTGGACCATCCCATTACACAGGGAGTCCACACCTTATCCAAAGAATGGACCCCCTGTGAAGAATCCAAAAAGAATTCAAGATCTTATTGGATTCTTTAAGTAGTGCCTCCTGACGTCTTACCTCTGGAGGAGCTATATTGCACTGCACCGGGAGCCAAGTAAGTAGGGTTGCCATGACAGTGCCACTAATAGCTCTCATGGCCCTATTAAATTGGACATCAATCGCTTTAGTATGTACGCTGTTTAGCCATACGGGAGTACTGTATTCAGACTACATGTAATTATCTACGGTGACGTCGTTAAAATTGCCAAGGTCTGACTGTTGAGTTGACGGGTGCAGTCAAAGACGGTTACAACTCAACAAGCACACCAGACGTCACCAACACTCCAGAACAGCAAATAGAGATGGAATAGTTCACGATGACAGTTAATCTGTCTTGGTCCCTCAGACTTAGGAAAGTCTTTAACACCAAAGCTTTTATGACCAAAGTTTTTAGCGAAGGTAGCTTATCGTTAGTGAAATAAAATTCATCCTCGGCTATCCAGAAGTTACTGGGACATTACTATTTCCCTGAAATATCTCATGACCATTCATTGAGAAAGAGGTCACTTCAAAAGATCTTGTAATTTTTCTTGTTTCTTGTAAGAAAGGTGATGGATAAGATATTACAGTTAAGTATCTAAGTGTAACTACTTATAATGTAAGTAATATCTCCTTGTAATATAACTTATGAGAGAATAGATGGGTCGGAAGGTGAGTACCACGGTACGTGTATGGGAGGTTGTTAGAGTCAATACAACTGTTTTTTATGGGTGGGTGGTTGGGAAGGTGAGTACCACGGTACGTGTATGGGAGTTTGGTGGAGTCAATACCACTGTATTGTATGGGTGGGTGGGTGGGTGGGAATGTGAGTACCACGGTACGTGTATGGGAGGTTGGTAGAGTCAATTGTATAGGTGGGTGGATGGGAAGGTGAGTACCAAGGAACGTGTATGGGAGGTTAGTAGAGTCAATACCACTGTATTGTATGGGTGGGTAGGTGGGAAGGTGAGTACCACGATACATGTATGGGAGGTTAGTAGAGTCAATACCACTGTATTGTATGGGTGGGTGGGTGGGAAGTGAGTACCACGGTACGTGTGTGGGAGGTTGGTAGGGTCAATTGTATAGGTGGATGTGAGTATGGATGGGTGGGAAGGTGAGTACCACAGTACGTGTGTGGGAGATTGGTAGAGTCAATTGTATGGGTGGGTGGATGGAAAGGTGAGTACCACGGTACGTGTATGGGAGGTTAGTGGAGTCAATACCACTGTATTGTATAGGTGGATGGGTGGGAATATGAGTACCACGGGACGTGTATGGGAGGTTGGTGGAGTCAATACTACTGTATTGTATGGGTGGGTGGGAAGGTGAGTACCACGATACGTGTATGGGAGGTTAGTAGAGTCAGTACCACTGTATTGTATGGGTGGGTGGTTGGGAAGGTGAGTACCACGGTACGTGTATGGGAGTTTGGTGGAGTCAATACCACTGTATTGTATGGGTGGGTGGGTGGGTGTGAATGTGAGTACCACGGTACGTGTATGGGAGGTTGGTAGAGTCAATTGTATAGGTGGGTGGATGGGAAGGTGAGTACCAAGGTACGTGTATGGGAGGTTAGTAGAGTCAATACCACTGTATTGTATGGGTGGGTAGGTGGGAAGGTGAGTACCACGATACATGTATGGGAGGTTAGTAGAGTCAATACCACTGTATTGTATGGGTGGGTGGGTGGGAAGTGAGTACCACGGTACGTGTGTGGGAGGTTGGTAGGGTCAATTGTATAGGTGGGTGGATGGGAAGGTGAGTACCAAGGTACGTGTATGGGAGGTTAGTAGAGTCAATACCACTGTATTGTATGGGTGGGTGGGAAGGTGAGTACCACGGTACGTGTATGGGAGGTTGGTGGAGTCAATACCACTGTATTGTATGGGTGGGTGGGAAGGTGAGTACCACGGTACGTGTATGGGAGGTTGGTGGAGTCAATACCACTGTATTGTATGGGTGGGTGGGAAGGTGAGTACCACGGTACGTGTATGGGAGGTTGGTGTAGTCAATACCACTGTACGTGTATGGGTGGGTTGGAGGGTCAAAACCACTGTACCTTCAGATATTGTTTGTCTCAGATAATACGCATAAGTACACATGACAGCCACTCCATTACGATCTAACATCTCAGGAGTCAGATATCCTTTGTAAGGAGCCAGACCTACCTTGTAAGAACCATATATATACCTTGTCAGGAGCCAGATATACTTTTTAAGGATCCGGCTCTACTTTGTAAGTAGCAAGATCGACCTTCTCAGGAGCCAGATATATCTTGTCAGGAAATATCAAATGTTCCTAATGATCTCAAAATAATTATTCACTTCCTATATACTAGATATCGCTATAAATCCAGAAAGTCTGGTGAACGGTATCCCTTACGATCAGCTATGTGGATCAACCAGGTATTACTCAAATTACCACCATCAAACGTATAATAAACAGCTGGAAACCTTTCTAGTTCGGAGAAAGGAAGGTTGTATGGAGTCCTCAGTTGTAATAGAGAGTATGAAGAAAGTAGGCATGTCAGTAGGAAATAAGTAAACATTGTTTTTTTTCCTCGTTTAATGGTGTAGGTCCAAGTAAATAAGGAGCATTACCAAACTGTCAACACGATTGGAGAGAGCACATGTCATTAAATTTCTAGCCCATGAATAAAAATTAATAATCTGTTAATAGTTGGAAAAAATAATCCAACAATCTGTGCGAATATTCGTATATAGAAAGGGAAAAATTGGGAACCTATCTTGGATCTGTAGCCCAGTTAGAGCAGAATAGGCAAGTACTTGAAGAATAAATTATCTTAGAACTGACGAGGACCTAGAGACCCAGTGGAGAATCTTACAAAAGATGAAGGTCCAAATATCCACCAATCTATTATTTAGAACTAAGACACGATAAATAAGTCACTAAATTCGGCTTACTGGTTTATATAGGGGTTTGGGAATTGTGTAATTTATAAAAAGTGCGTCAGTAACATAATGACGTTAGACTAAGGAAAACATTGATTAGTCTCTTTTAACAATGTTAGGCCTATACATTAAAAAAATATATAAAATAAATGTTTATAAAATGAAGGACTTTGAGGAATGCTATTTATATGTTTATATTTTTAGACCGACTTTACTGAAATCACCACTGATATATTGAATAGTAAATATTTAGTATTGTAAGTAGTTAATTATATAAATTACCCTCTAAATCATTTCACTCAACTCAATTTACTTTATCAATAATTAAAAATCTCGTGAAATAGTTTGACAGAAGTGACAACAAACTAGAGATTCCTCTTAAATACATAGAGATAAGTATATAATGAAATAAAATTGATAACTACAACTTGTTTGGGTCATAACCAACAAATAATAATCAAGAGAAAGTTTATTTAGTTTTCTAGTGTGTTGATGGATTGTTGGTATTTCTTAGTCCTGTTACTCTGTGTAGGTTTACTTCTTACACTGTGACTCATTGACTAATATTAAAACATACTATTGTATTCCAATTTTTATTAGTTTATTAAAAGTTATTATTAATTGCTTGGAACCATTTGTGGTTAAAACGTTTCTTATTATAACTTTGTTTTCAGCGTTATATATGGAGTTGTATAACAAGATGAAAACTGCAATCCCGATTATAAATATGCACCAAAATGGCAAAATTAATATATAGCAATATCAGTAAAGAAATCGTTTTAAAATAAGATTAAAACGTGCATAAATAACATCTGAAATAAAAATGGAAAACTCAAGAGGAAAACCTCCATCTAACAAAGATGCTAGATCTTTCACTACAAAAAAAGAAGGGTTTAAATCTAAAAAAGACAGACGTGAAAAACGAACAGTAAGACGTGATAATAAATTACCAACCAATAACGAAAAAAAAACTAAACGCCACTGTTACTGGCCACATCCAAAACACAAACAAAAATCTGAAAAACAAAAGCCATCATTTGAACTAATCCCTAGAAATGTATGGGACCCACATACGAAAGAACTTAAACATCGGAGGCCATTTCTACTTCCGGTGATACACATTACCTATTTAAAGACGAAAAGTGCAGAATGTGAGAGTGTTGAAGAGTGCGTGAAGGTGTTGCAAGAACTGAAGAAGCGACATCAGGAGCAAGGACATCTCGACATAAAGCACAAGTAAGCTATCGTAAGGTGAATAAAATACGTGTAAAGTAAACAAATCAACTTATGTAGTACCTGCACGAATAGCTTGTGTCTAGTGTTACAATAGACGGTTCTCACAATCACTCACGCGAGTAGAAATTGAATTTGATTAATTTAGTGCATATCGTAATGTATTTTATTAACTAAACAAAGATTTATATATATACGAGTCATTTATTAAAGTAGATAGGTATCTAGCTGTTTGTGCAACCACTCACCTATCAAACGAGTGTCGTCTGTATAGGAGAGATAACTCCTTAGCTATGTATCATCCCATCCCAAAGAAGTAGACAAGTAGCTAGCTGCCTGTGTAACCATTCACTCATCAAGCGAGTGTCGTCTGTATAGGAGAGATAACTCCTTAGCTATGTATCATCCCATCCCAAAGAAGTAGACAGGTAGCTAGCTGCCTGTGTAACCATTCACTCATCAAACGAGTGTCGTCTGTATAGGAGAGATAACTCCTTAGCTATGTATCATCCCATCCCAAAGAAGTAGACAGGTAGCTAGCTGCCTGTGTAACCACTTACTCATCAAACGAGTGTCATCTGTATGGGAGAGATAACTCCTTACCTCTGTATCATCCCATCCCATGGAAGTAGACAGGTAGCTAGCTGCCTGTGTAACCACTCACTCATCAAACGAGTGTAGTCTGTATAGGAGAGATAACTCCTTAGCTCTGTATCATCCCATCCCAAAGAAGTAGACAGGTAGCTAGCTGCCTGTGTAACCACTCACCTATGAAACGAGTGTCGTCTGTATGGGAGAGATAACTCCTTAGCTCTGTAACATCCCATCCCAAAGAAGTAGACTGGTAGCTAGCTGTCTGTGTAACCACTCACTCATCAAACGAGTGTCGTCTGTATAGGAGAGATAACTCCTTAGCTATGTATTATCCCATCCCAAAGAAGTAGACAGGTAGCTAGCTGCCTGTGTAACCACTTACTCATCAAACGAGTGTCATCTGTATGGGAGAGATAACTCCTTAGCTCTGTATCATCCCATCCCAAAGAAGTAGACAGGTAGCTAGCTGTCTGTGTAACCACTTTCTCATCAAACGAGTGTCATCTGTATGGGAGATATAACTCCTTACCTCTGTATCAACCCATCCCAAAGAAGTAGACAGGTTTGCTGCCCTAGTAACCACGCTTTGATCAAACGAGTGTCATCTGTATAGACAGGCTCTTTACCATCCCATTTTGTCCTTAGCTTTTCTAATTACAGTTGTCATAATCACTTCCCTATAAATATTGTTATTGGACATACTCGTAGTTCTAAGGAAATAAGTGGACAAAACTCACAGTGTAAGCAAGGCAGTTAGAGCCTTGTTGGACCCCTCGGTGAGTCTCGAATCACGCCCTCCTACATATTTATACTCTCACACATTTTTCTTCAAGGTTAAATTATCCTCAGTTCATTATATAATCCTAAGCTAATAGTATGTCATTTGTAAATTTCTTATTTCTAATAAATGATACTAGTGGTGCCATGCTGTCCATAGCGGACCGGTATTGCTCGGTTGGAGGTGGAAGGGAGCAGTAGCCAATGGTCTAACCGGTTTGTTATAACTGTTATACTACAGAGAATTAATCAATACCATTTTCACTAAAAATAAGACATTCGTAGTTGAAAAATAGCTTAATGTCAGACTTAATCGTATGTCCCACTGCTCACCACTGGTCATAGCAAAACTACGTACTCCTTTACGGTACTCTCCTAAAGGTATCGTACCTGCCAGAGCTTACCACTAGTCATAGCACAACTATGTTCTTCTTGATGGCACACTCCTGAGGGTATCGTGTGTACCAGAGCTCACAACTGGTCGTAGCACAACTACGTACTTCTTTATGGTACTGTCCTGAGGATATCGTGTGTACCAGAGCTCACAACTGGTCGTAGCACAACTACGTACTTCTTGATGGCACTCTCCTGAGGGTATCGTGTGTACCAGAGCTCACAACTGGTCGTAGCATAACTACGTACTTCTTGATTGAACTCTCCTGAGGGTATCGTGTGTACCAGAGGTCACAACTAGTCGTAGCACAACTACGTACTTCTTGATGGCACACTCCTGAGGGTATCGTGTGTACTAGAGCCCACAACAGGTCATAGCACAACTACGTACTTCTTGATGGCACTCTCCTGAGGGTATCGTGTGTACCAGAGCTCACAACTGGTCGTAGCTCAACTACGTACTCCTTGATGGCACTCTCCGTAGGGTATCGTGTGTACCAGAGCTCACAACTGGTCGTAGCACAACTATGTACTTCTTGATGGAACTCTCCTGAGGGTATCGTGTGTACCAGAGCTCACAACTGGCGTAGCACAACTACGTACTTCTTGATGGTACTATCCTGAGGGTATCGTGTGTACTAGAGCTCACAACTGGTCGTAGCACAACTACATACTTCTTGATGACACTCTCCTGAGGGTATCGTGCCTACCAGAGTATACCACTGGTCGTAGCACAACTACGTACTTCTTGATGGCACTCTACTGAGGTTATCGTGCCTATCAGAGCACAAATGGTCGTAGCGCAACTACGTACTTCTTGATGGCACTCTCCTGAGGTTATCGTGCCTATCAGAGCACAAATGGTCGTAGCACAACTACGTACTTCTTGATGGCACTCTCCTGAGGTTATCGTGCCTATCAGAGCACAAATGGTCGTAGCGCAACTACGTACTTCTTGATGGCACTCTCCTGAGGGCACCATGTTGACCGCATCTCACCACTGGTTGCAGCACAACCATGTGCTTCTTCATGCCACTTTCCTGAAGGTATCGTGATTGCTACAGCTCAGGACAGGCTGTATAACATAAATTTAACTATTGAACAGAATAGAATACTTCTAATTTAATGAAACTAAGACTTTGGTATATTACAAAGAGGCATTTTGTTAAAGAAGCAACAATTAGTTTGAACAATTATGTCAATTAAGATGGTGTCGGATCTACTTGATCAGCATTTATCGGTACCACACACTACAAGTCAGTACATCCGACTGTGAGAAATTCTTCGTCGGACGTACATGCCTTAGGAGTTGCTCAGTTGCTTCGATGAGGAATCTACGTCTTGCTTGATCGTCTGACCCTGTAATTTAGGTCAGCTTACTGGGCTGACACATTCTATACTTCGACTCTGTGCTGGCATCTCCATATGACACGTGAATCTGATCTGCCAGTACTTGGATGTGGAAGTAATTAAAAAGTCTGATATCCTTGGGTTCCCCCGTTTTAGTTAGAGAAATAGTCGTAATGGTTGGTTTCTTTGTTTTTTTTTTGCACGAATGAGAATGGTATGATTGACTATGTTTACATTCTTCGCATGACAGACATTGAAGCTGATTCTTAAATACCATTATCCAGCAAACTAATTCCTCTTACGTCGATATAATACTAAGGTCGAATAATTGGTTGCAGATGGTCTAAGAGCAGGAAGAATGTTTAAAGATCGTCTGTAACCCTGATAAAGTTTACTGATTTCCTCAATCAGTCTGAATATCTGCAACACTGCTGTTGCATTGTTGTTCATTATTATTAGTTATTTATCAATTGTTATTTGTTACAATTTTATGTTTATTAATACTTCGCTATTTATTAATTTGTATTTTCTCTATTGTCTAGTTTGTTTTGTTCATTTGTTGTGACTATTGTACTTTTTGTTATACTATGTAGTGAATGCATACTAGCACAATTGTGTTTTTTATTATTATTGCCATGGGACTAATTTATGTTAGTGTTATACATCGTCATCATTATTCGGGCAACATTTTAATTTTTTTCATTTACAATTACTGCTTCTGTTAAACAATAAAGGGAAATTAATACTATACTAATGTAATTTGCAAACCACAAAGAAAATAAACTACTTGAGGCATGAAAAAGTATTATTTGGTATGGAAAACCTTCAATCGGGAAAGTTGTAGTCGTTGAGTTGAATTTAATTTCTTCCCAAACATTTGTTCGTAGAGTCTCTGGTTTATTCATTTATAATAGTTTGAACGGTCCTTCATGCCACTGCTACGTCAATATCTCTTCAGTGGCCAGTAACAGTAACAACTGACCGGTCAATCTCGAAAAACATGATAGAACATTTTACAGTCACGCTCATCATGTGTACTCCTAATGGTTAGCAACGGGGCATATTAATTACTTGTGGGGAATCCCCTGGACAGATTACTGGAGCCAAAATTGCTTGCGGCGTCGAAGATGTCGGTAACCTGTCTTAAGGTCGTTCCACCTTGGCCGCAATCACGAAAATAACCAACGCCTTCCATTGAGCAGGTACAGCTTGTCATCATTACAGGGCTACGAAACAGAAGATGGCAGAGGAATGGAGATTACTATCAGAGAGGGACAGGGCTCAATGTTTGGGTCCACCCTCTGGAACGTTTCGTACAATAACTTCCTAACACTCGAGATGCCCTACAACGGATCCCTAGTAGGCTATTCTCATGAGTTGTTTATGGTCACCACGTAGACATATTGAGAGTTGGCGTATCTCCACTTTAGTCAGGAATCGCTTGAAGCTGGAAGAAGTTACGAATCGAGCAAGCGATTGCCAAGACCGAGATACGTTATGTGGGGTTCGTTGAGGTCCAAACCAAGAGACAACTTATTAATTGGGTAGCAAAGGTGGTCTCGTCACTCAGCAGGCTGATGGGGGATTTCAGTGGTCCTAGATACAGCAAAAGAAGACTTCTCATGTCCACCGTGAACGTCACTATTTTGTATGACGCAGAGCGATAAGAATGAGGAGTATAGCAAGGTGTGGTGGTGGTGAAGCGACGAGCAGCACTCATGGTGGTCACATTTTTGCCGGTGTGGCAGAGATGGTTGTGGTGGGAATCGTTCCCTTCGATCTATTTGCAGTCTAAGGACAGACTTTTTCTCCGGCTTCCGAACGAGCCAGGAAATTAACAGTGGTAGAGGTTATGGTGGAGACCCTACGAGCTTAGCAGAGTAGGTAAGATGAGATCACTGATGAGCTTTGGACTTACCGCCTCATCGGGGACCTTGAAACTCGGATCGGACGGACCCATGGAAAAATAGATTTTTACCTTTGGCAGCTACTGACGGGTTGCTGCTTCTTCAGGAAGTATCAGCATCAGATGGGGAAGATCAGGTCACCTCAGTGCACGTGCCCGGAGGACGAGTATGACGTCCATCACTTGTTCTGTGCGTGTGGGTGTTAAGCTGAATAGAGAAGAACACTGGCCTTGCGGTACGTCCTGTTATGGTGAATACCACAGTATAGGTAATATTACAAACTTAAGAACTGTGGCATCCTTCCCAAACAGTTACTCGCGAACAGCGAAGTGTCCTCGTGAGAGCGCAAGACACGCGGCCGGCTTTGATCACCGAAGGCCGTTAAGGGTTTTAGTGGTTTTATTTGAGTCCCACACACAGAGTAATGGGCGTAAATGGGATTCCCTTTTATAAAACGAATTGAAAATAGGTAAATATGGAATGTAGGGGCCCCATCCGACTTTCACGTTTTTTATTTATTTATTTTATTTTTTGTTTGTTTGTTTGTTATAATACAGTAAATATTAACCCCTCGATCAATCAAAGCTAAAATTTTTTAGAAAAATAAAAACATATTTGTGTAGTGAAAACTATGTATCAAATGAGACATAGATTTCTTCCTACGACAAATGATATAACTGGTTTAACAAAACCAGTTATGTTAGTTAGTTAGGTTAGGTTAGTAACAAGTAGTCACGGTCAACATATACTAATTTAACCTAACCTAAATTACCTTGTTTTGTTATACCGGTTGCTCCAAAAGTCTTAGAACCTCGTTATAATTTCTTTATTAGTAAATGCAGAACCATAACACTTTTGCGTTTCGTCAGTGGTATTGTTTCCTACGTTGTGGCACATTTTTCAGTCATTTCGCCAAGTGGGGACGTCCCGAGGAGGAAGTCGTGGCAATTTCAAATGTAAGCCTAGGTTGAGAAGCACTTCAATTTAAAAGGTCTTTTATTTTAGAACACAATGACGCAATGCCACGTCGCAGCCCTTTCAAGTTTTATTTTATGAAAGTTAAACATTAAGGCTGTAACGTGTATTTTCTTTTTTTTTTTTTTAATGAATAAAATAAACATGCAAAAGTACTAAAAAGTGTTTATTTTTTCAATTAGTAAGATGGTTTTAGACTCCTGCTACGACGCGCAAAATTATACCTAGTAAAACCATTAACAAAATTCAAAACTTGAAAAAGCTGCCATTTTTTACTGAGTGAACCTTTTGTGGCTGCATTTGCAGTATTGTGTTCAAATACTAATCCAAAAATATACAAAGAGACTGTGTAGTCTTAATCCACAAACTGCAACATGACACTTATAACAACAAAAAATAATCTATTTGACTCTGGAACTGGCGGATAGCAAGAAGCATAATTTTCACAGCAGTCACCACAAAATGGTAATCATTCATACTTGGTAGTTTAAAAAAATACAAATTTAGGGTTTTCCTGTTAAAAATTATGATATTAAGTAAACAATAGGTGCACGTGATTAAACAGCGAAACATGAATATATAAAGCAAGCTGCTCAAGCACTGAGAGGACACTAATGAAATAAGTTACATTCATGAACGAGCAAATATTGAAATGTGAAAGTTGACCTTCCCATCCTGTACATGTCCATTTGTAACATATTGTGTCTAAATATTGGATTACATCGGCATACTACATGAAACTATGAATCAGTAAGACAGCAAACCTTTTTAAAATTAACTTGTAGTTTAAGATTTTGTTTTTGTGTCTTTGAACAATAGGCGAGAAAAATATTTTTATGATTTATTTTTTATTGAATTATTTCACGTACTTATTCATTTTTTTAGTATAATTGTATCTGTAAATTTTAGGATTTAAAATTTGTTTCTTGTTGTTTCTGTTTTTTGTTGATTTTAAAGATTTTATTGAGTTATTTTGTTGTATATATAAGAGTAATGTTATATTTATTCCACTGTTTGATCTGTTATTTACTTAAATGTGTTATAATTAATGTTATCTGATTTATTGTTATATTGTTTTTGATTTAAGGAAGTTCCCAAAAAAAAAAAAGAAAAAAGTGTACTATAATGTATATGTATAAATATATGTTTCATATATAATTGTAACACTAATAATTATAAAGAAAATATTATAGTTTTACTCTCAATTAGCCTTGAGCTAGAGAGACAAATATAAACTGCACAAATAAATTGTATTTTTCGCAAGTAATAAATATACTTGAATTGCATTTGAATTGAATTAAAACCAAAGACATTTCAAATGAGGTGCTACTCAGCCTAGATTTGAAATTGTCACGACTTCCTCCGCGATTTTTACAATTGAGGTATCATTGGAGAGGAAAAGTTGTTTACAAACTTTTTTGTAACTTGCAAATTTTTTATAAAACCAATGTTTTTTTTAGATATTTGTTAAAATAAAAATAAAATGGCCGCCATTTTGAAAACAATAAAGATAACTCAAAAATATGTTTCTATTAAATACTAACTTCTAACATGAACCTTTTTACCGAGTTTGGAAATAATCGTGAAGATAACAACAAAGATATAAATAATTATTGTTTTATGGAAAAAACAAAATGGCGTCTAGCTGCTAATCAAAGTGGAAATTGAAAACATATTATTCTTCATTTTTAGTTAAGAATCTGAAAATGCATAGCCTACCTTTTTGTATTGCCCTGTATAGACAAGAAAATTACAATGACAACACTCAAATACACAGAACTGTTAAGGGTAAAAGTAAATAACTTTTACTTGCTGTAAAAGAAAGAGAAACGGAAATAAATACGCAGTTCCGGTCTGATCACTTCTATTCCCTGTGTATCAGGCATTGGTAAATACCAGAACTGTTTGGTAGGCTGCTGATTCTCATGATAATAACCAATTACCGTACTCAAAAAATCTCAATATTGTAATTGGAAAACAATTATTTATTCGCATTATTCGTCAATTTCCATTTCGATGTTAAATTGCTTCCGTTTGGTTTATTGCCTCCTAACTTGTGTCGATTCTAATTGTTGAACAGTTTCCTCGTAGGTGGAGACGGCGGCATCTACGAAGGGACGGGATGGACATACGCAGTGGACGCAGATGCAGATGATGACTGTGATGAATACAGAAAGGACAAACAAAAGATTGATATAGCTTTCATTGGAAAATTTGAAGGTGCGTTTCAATCCAAAGCATGTTTTTTTATATTCTTTTGTGAATCCCTCTGGTCTGAGGAAGGTGAGCGTGGTTCACCGAAATCGATCACCATATTATTCGTGCATTTTGTACTTGTATTGTAATATATTTGTTAATTTTGTGCTTGTATTATGGTATATTGTGCATTTTTTGCTTATATTCTAATATATTTGTGTTGTGTGACGTTCACTTGTACTTGTATTGTAATATATTTGTACATTTTGTGCTTGTATTGTGGTATATTGTGCATTTTTTGTTTATATTGTAATAGATTTGTGTTGTATGACGTTCACTTGTACTTGTATTGTAATATATTCGTACATTTTATGCTTGTGGTATATTGTGCATTTTTTGCTTATATTGTAATATATTTATGTTGTATGACGTTCACTTGTACATGTATTGTAATATATTCATACATTTTATGCTTGTATTGTGGTATATTGTGCATTTTTTGCTTATATTGTAATATATTTGTGTTGTGTGACGTTCACTTGTACTTGTATTGTAATATATTTGTTCATTTTGTGATTGTATTGTGGTATATTGTGTATTTTGTCCTTATATTGTAATATATTTGTGTTGTGTGACGTTCACTTGTACTGTATATGCAATATATTATTCCGCATATTTTACGTGTTAACTTATATTTATGGTAACGTCAAAAGCTATTAAGGAATACTGAAAAAGATCTGATGTTTTATAATATTATTGGATTATACAATAATGCAATAGTGAAGTATATTGTCAACTTTTGATTATACGATAGTGCAGTAGACTGGAGTTTCGTTTAACCGAATTTGATGATGATTTTGATGATTTTTTTTTGATTTAACCAAAATTCGGTTGAATGAAAAAACAAAAATTTGGTTAAAACGGAATTATACTACATTATAAATGCGTTTTGCGTTTCCAAAATACTACGCGTTTCAGTAGCCGAGTTGATCTAACTCATGTTATGGTTAACAGCAGGTATAATTAGGTGTAGTATAATTTCCAGGGATTTGTTTATGTTATGGAAATAGTTTTTTAATTAGCATAATAGTTTTTTAATTGGCATTCTTTTGATTCTTTTGTGAATCCCTCTGGTCTGAGGAATGTGAGCGTGGATCACCGAAATCGATCGATTCGTGCATTTTGTACTTGTATTGTAATATATTTGTGCATTTTGTGCTTATATTGTAATAAATTTGTGTTGTGTGACGTTTACTTGTACTGTATATGTTATGGAGGTGGCACTCGAGGTGCGACATGGACTACCTGTGTTAATCCCAGCGACCCAAAGGGCCATAAAACTGGCACTCCAGGTGCGACATGCCACCTCAGGTAGCCCGGCGAAGGGTTGCGGGGTTGTAGACGCGCTCTCTCTCTCTCTGTGTCCATATATATACAAAATAGGACCTACGTTACTAGGATAATCACACCATTTCAATAACTAGTGTAATTAAATACAGACTTTCACACTTAAAAGGAATCAATATTTTCCGGAAATACAATTATTTTTATTTCAATAAAAAGTAGTAGAACTATATTTTTTTCTGGACACTCCGATCTGCTTTACATAGCTGAATAGATTATTATTAGAGTTTTAATATACTTGACTTTCGTTAAAAGTAGAAACTACTTTTACACTGATATGTTGTTAAATTTTATAAAAGTTACAGCTCTTTCATTGTTTGGAACTAAGCAACATTTTCTGTGAGGCTTTGAAACAACAAAATTGTTCGACTGTTGATTGATTTATTACGTGTATATTTTCAACCTAACCTAACCTAACCCACCCGCCCACCCATACACGTACGGTGGTACTAACCCACCCGCCCACCTATGCACGTACGGTGGTACTAACCCACCCATCCACCTATACACGTACGGTGGTACTAACTCGCCATGTCGCACCTCGAGTGTTAGTTTTGGGTTCTCTTTCGCTGCATGTCGCACCTCGAGTGTCCAATTATGACCCTCAGGTAGTCCATGTCGCACCTCGGGTGCCCCCGTTATGGAGTTATACATTGTCCAGATTATTATTTAATACTACTAAGTACTTTAATTTATTAAAATTAGTAAGTCAATTAATTTAATTGTCCTTATTTTCTCAGGAGCACGACCACCACCTCCAATGCTGAATGCTGCTTATGAATTTGTTAATGAGGCTAAAAAGAGGAGGATAATTCATACAAAATTTAACTATACACCTTTATAACACTAAATACATTAAAATATATTTTGTATAAATATAGCTTATTCTATAGTTGGTCCATAACATAGTGATTTAATTTATAGAACAAGTTTTTCGCGGAAGTTTGGGAGAATTTTTAAAGGAAAATTTAGGAACTAATTAAATAATTAGTTCCTAAATTTTCCTTTAAAATTCTCCCAAACAACTTAAAATTATTCTCTTAATTTTTAGATTTTTTTTGTGTTCACAATCTTAAAAAATCGCCTACCCAAAAACGTTAAATATAAACTAGTGAAAGTCGTGTATATAATAAGAGGGGGAGGAGAATTGGGTAACACCATATGTGAAAGAGGAGAGGGAAAACTTGAGTAGTGTAAATGTATATGAATGATAGGTGGGGGAACATGTGTTTATAAATGATTAATGGGGGAACTTACGTAAAGTTAAGTTGAGTATGTGAACTATGAATATTGTGTATATGAATGATGGATGGGTGAATTCGTATATATTAATCATGAAGGTGGAACTTGTGTACTGTATATAAATTTGGAATGGGGGAACTTGTGTGTATTAATGATAGAAGGGGGAACTTGTGTAAATTTGTGTAAATGAATTATGGATGGGGAACTTGTGTAACATAATGTAGGGAATGTGGGAGGACCATCTAAATGTTCATGTGTGGACAGAGGATTGTTAATGAGATAGATATCACAGTGTTGCAAAATATGATACTTTTTATGTACCTATTATATATTAATAAAAACATATTTACCAGAAATTTATGAAAAACTTCTAAAAACTTGTCATCCATTCAAATCCTGAAATCAATTCTTTCCTTAACAAAGTAGTCTAAAACATGTTTGAAGTTTGGGATATAAAAATGAGAGGAAAATATTAAATGACGAATCTAGTGATTTTTTTCCCATTCCGAAAATGTATTTTGACTAAATGTTAAAACTTCTCGGCATTTAATCCTAATTCTGTAATGATTTTTTTCACTTCCTGTTGATCAACACAAAAGAAGATCATGTAGTCAACATTTATAAAATCGGGAAGTGTTATTCTATTTTACATAAAACAAGCAATTTGACATCTAAATTAATCTAAAGATGATGATATTTTTGAAGCTCATCGTAATTGTCCGCAAAACGTATTTTGCCGATTGGAATCTTAAAAATAAATAAATAAAACATATTACATTTTGGGTTCTGTGGGAGGAACTAGTACAAAGTATCTGGACTTTATTTCCTTAAAATATTTGATCCTTTATTTAAGATATTTAACCTCTAAGACTCAAGCACGTTCACATCATCAGAGATTATGTGTATTTTGGATTTGGATTGCATGTGGCATGGAACCTGTTAAACAATTTAGATACGAATGTAGACAGAGAAATATGGTTTACTAATCAGCTGTTTATGATCAGCTGTTTAGTCAACCGTCACGTGAATGTTCAGGAACAGTGAAATTGGTGATCTGTGAACCTGGCTATCTAGTGCCAGTGCCTTGTCAGGTCTTGTCAGGTTTGAATTTATTGACTGATTATACTCGAGCGTGCTTGCACCTGTCAGAAATGGTTCCGGCATCTGAGAGTCAACTCCAGTAGCTTCAGAAATGTCTTCCAAATCCTTGCTTCGTGGGAAATATTTAGGAGGTAAATGAAATTTTTATAACCATTATAATCTACAATCAAAATTAATGATAAGTTGAAAAAATCGTATAATATAATATTCAATATTAGTGTCACAGCATTTCCAGCACTAGAAATATCTAGATAGTAAATTATATAATGTATTAACTACTACAAATATACAGAACTTTCTGTCATCGTTTGTGTTTGTTGAAGTATTTTATAATCTAAGAACAATTTAAATTAACAATTTAAAATTTACGTACTAAGAATTAAATCTGTAAGGTTTTTAGATCTAAAAGTATGATATGAAAACTTTCTTGAAAATTAATCAAACCGAAACAAAAAACAGTTTATTGAACGTCTTATTTAACAAATATTGCAAGCTCTGACAATTGTTTTTTCATTTCATTTTGATCAAGCAATTTACTCACATATGTAAACAAATATAATGCTGTATTACACGGCTTATTTTTCACATGGATGAGTTTGAGGTCCCAATTATATAATTTTTTATGTTTACAAAAATTAATTCAGGTACATAAATTTCCTACTTAATGATAATTACTGTTGAATTTGTTTATTACTTAGTTACATAATTTTAATAATAAAATAATTAACGCCAGAAGCCTGCAGATATAGTCGGTATACCTTCACCTTGTTTAATATTCATTTTCCATCACTGATCTAATTTCAATTTGTTAAAATTGAATAATGAAATTAAATAAACATTAACAAAGAAATATTAATACATAAAAAAGGAACAAGTTTATTTCAATGAAACAACCCAATGAACAGAACTTGTATAACAGTAACATACATTATATTGTTAATTTTGTAGTAGAACAACAAATGAACTAAAATCCATATTTTCTAGCCCCTGAGCTGCTTATAAGACTAAATTAAATAATTACCTTCGTCAATCAGCTCATAAGTTCGTAACAAATGTTACAGCCGTTTCGACATCAAAGTGCCATCTTCAGACATTGAAGTTCAGCCATAAGGCGTCATTAAAATATAAAATAAAAAACTGACACAAACAACACACACATTACGAAAACTAATTTTACTAAATTATACATTTATTATAGTTATATTACTATTTTATATAATTATATTTACTAAATTATATTAAATTATATTATAGTCAGCTACTTGCTCGAGTGCGTGAAATGTGTGCTCGGAACAGGCCTGTTTAGTAAAATTTGTTTTCGTAATGTGTGTAATGTGTGTGTTGTTTGTGTCAGTTTTTTATTTTATATTTTAACGACGCCTTATCGCTGAACTTCAATGTCTGAAGATGGCACTTTGATGTCGAAACGGCTGTAACATTTGTTACGAACTTATGAGCTGATTGACGAAGGTAATTATTTAATTTAGTAAATGAACTAAACAGATTTTTAATAATGATTTTTTATTTGCTTATGTATTATGATATATTCACATAGTTTCTATTAACTAATTTATTAACTTTGTTCAGTTTTATAATAAATATGTTACCATTTAGCATACCTAAATTATGTAACGCCGAAATCGGGATTTTCAAACCCTCCCCCCCCCCTTGTGTAACGGACTTGTAACAGTAATATCTAACCCGCTTTAAAAATTAAATAACGCTGTCACCAACCAACCCCCCTTCCAATTATTGTTGTCATCCATTTTCATACATATTATGATAGTCGTTGTTTTGATTTTGGTTTGTTTGTTTTCTAATGGGGGGGGGGGGGAATACATAACTAACTTTAAAATCTTTTTGAAAAATCTTGTATTTTTGGGAAAAACGATCAAATTCTGTGAATTAATTCAAACAACTTGTGAGGTTTAGTAGTTACATAACGCTACCGTAAACACCCCCCCCCCTTTTGGTAGCCTGCATTGATGTCAGCTTGGGAAAAAATAAATTTTTTAACAAGTATTAATAAATAAAATATCAGTCAACTTTTTAATAAAAATAACTTCAGGCAGTGATAAGGCAACAACGATTGGTAAATATTTTAAATAACATCAGGCAGTGATAAGGCAACAACGATTGGTAAATATTTTAAATAACATCAGGCAGTGATAAGGCAACAAATATTGGTAAATATTTTAAATAACATCAGGCAGTGATAAGGCAACAACTATTGGTAAATATTTTAAATAACATCAGGCAGTGATAAGGCAACAACTATTGGTAAATATTTTAAATAACGTCAGGCAGTGATAAGGCAACAACAATTGGTAAATATTTTAAATAACGTCAGGCAGTGATAAGGCAACAACTATTGGTAAATATTTTAGGCAACAACTATTGGTAAATATTTTAAATAACACCAGGCAGTGATAAGGCAACAGCTATTGGTAAATATTTTAAATAACATCAGGCAGTGATAAGGCAACAACTATTGGTAAATATTTTAAATAACATCAGACAGTGATAAGGCAACAGCTATTGGTAAATATTTTTAATAACATCAGGCAGTGATAAGGCAACAACTATTGGTAAATATTTTAAATAACATCAGGCAGTGATAAGGCGACAACTATTGGTAAATATTTTAAATAACATCAGGCAGTGATAAGGCAACAGCTATTGGTAAATATTTTAAATAACATCAGGCAGTGATAAGGCAATAACTATCGGTAAATATTTTAAATAACATCAGGCAGTGATAAGGCAACAACTATCGGTAAATATTTTAAATAACATCAGACAGTGATAAGGCAACAACTATCGGTAAATATTTTAAATAACATCAGGCAGTGATAAGGCAACAACTATCGGTAAATATTTTAAATAACATCAAGGAGTGATAAGGCAACAACTATTGGTAATTATTTTAAATAACATCAAGGAGTGATAAGGCAACAACTATTGGTAATTATTTTAAATAACATCAGGCAGTGATAAGGCAACAGCTATTGGTAAATATTTTAAATAACATCAGGCAGTGATAAGGCAACAACTATTGGTAAATATTTTAAATAACACCAGGCAGTGATAAGACAACAACTATTGGTAAATATTTTAAATAACACCAGGCAGTGATAAGGCAACAACTATTGGTAAATATTTTAAACAAATCAATATTACGAATCATTGATATATTGTAAACCAAATATCAATCTATCAATAATATCGAGAGAAAAATCACGAGTAAAAAATATAATAAATTCTCATTATTATTTCAATGCGTGTTTTGTACGCTTAAGAGGCAATTTAAACATGTTTTTTTTCGACTAGTGATAATAACATCGAATAGTGTTTTTTTGAGGAGAGATAATAACATCAATATTTAGTGATATAACATATCAGACTAAAATGTCATTATGGCCAATATTATCGAAAGAAAATATTGACACTATTATATCGATATATCTGGGTTTCCCAGATTTAATGTCTTTTTAGTTTTATTCTAAGTACTCCATTTATGGTATTACTGGTTACATTCACCATTAATGGAGTAAATATGCAAATTACTCTTTTGACTCTCATTTGACATGGACATGTATAGCAGACGATAAGGCTAAAGCTAACATGGTCTATCAAACATTATGGCACAAATAACACTCTAGTTTTAGGGGACATCCAGAAGCACTTTGCTTGAAATGCCAATATCAAAGTAAAATTAAATTAAAATATCAATATCACTTATATTAAAACAAACACCTAGATCACAGCTGTTTCACAAATGTCTCTCAACAGAAGAAAATATATTAAGGAGGATAAACATATCCTTTATATGTCCTATAGTTTTTGTTTTTTGTTAACTCTGATCCTAAAATATAAAAATCTATGCTGAAAAATCATAGCTGATCTTCAGTGGTATAGTTGTTACTGCAAATTAACATGGTTCCACACAGTCAGACCACCATCTAAACATGTATGGGCCTAGATATGTACCACTGGTGGGATTAGCTGTGTAGTCCTTACAAATTAACATGGTTCCACACAGTCAGACCAACATCTAAACATGTATGGGCGTAGATATGTACCACTGGTGGGATTAGCTGTGTAGTCCTTACAAATTAACATGGTTCCACACAGTCAGACCAACATCTAAACATGTATGGGCGTAGATATGTACCACTGGTGGGATGACCTGTGTAGAGTCCTTACAAATTAACATGGTTCCACACAGTCAGACCAACATCTAAACATGTATGGGCCTAGATATGTACCACTGGTGGGATGACCTGTGTAGAGTCCTTACAAATTAACATGGTTCCACACAGTCAGACCAACATCTAAACATGTATGGGCCTAGATATGTACCACTGGTGGGATGACCTGTGTAGAGTCCTTACAAATTAACATGGTTCCACACAGTCAGACCAACATCTAAACATGTATGAGCCTAGATATGTACCACTGGTGGGATGACCTGTGTAGAGTCCTTACAAATTAACATGGTTCCACACAGTCAGACCACCATCTAAACATGTATGGGCCTAGATATGTACCACTGGTGGGATGACCTGTGTAGAGTCCTTACAAATTAACATGGTTCCACACAGTCAGACCAACATCTAAACATGTATGGGCCTAGATATGTACCACTGGTGGGATGACCTGTGTAGAGTCCTTACAAATTAACATGGTTCCACACAGTCAGACCAACATCTAAACATGTATGGGCCTAGATATGTACCACTGGTGGGATGAGCTGTGTAGTCCTTACAAATTAACATGGTTCCACACAGTCAGACCAACATCTAAACATGTATGGGCGTAGATATGTACCACTGGTGGGATGAGCTGTGTAGTCCTTACAAATTAACATGGTTCCACACAGTCAGACCAACATCTAAACATGTATGGGCCTAGATATGTACCACTGGTGGGATGACCTGTGTAGAGTCCTTACAAATTAACATGGTTCCACACAGTCAGACCAACATCTAAACATGTATGGGCCTAGATATGTACCACTGGTGGAATGAGCTGTGTAGTCCTTACAAATTAACATGGTTCCACACAGTCAGACCAACATCTAAACATGTATGGGCGTAGATATGTACCACTGGTGGGATGAGCTGTGTAGTCCTTACAAATTAACATGGTTCCACACAGTCAGACCAACATCTAAACATGTATGGGCGTAGATATGTACCACTGGTGGGATGACCTGTGTAGAGTCCTTACAAATTAACATGGTTCCACACAGTCAGACCAACATCTAAACATGTATGGGCCTAGTTATGTACCACTGGTGGGATGACCTGTGTAGAGTCCTTACAAATTAACATGGTTCCACACAGTCAGACCACCATCTAAACATGTATGGGCCTAGATATGTACCACTGGTGGGATGACCTGTGTAGAGTCCTTACAAATTAACATGGTTCCACACAGTCAGACCACCATCTAAACATGTATGGGCCTAGATATGTACCACTGGTGGGATGACCTGTGTAGAGTCCTTACAAATTAACATGGTTCCACACAGTCAGACCACCATCTAAACATGTATGGGCCTAGATATGTACCACTGGTGGGATGACCTGTGTAAAGTCCTTACAAATTAACATGGTTCCACACAGTCAGACCACCATCTAAACATGTATGGGCCTAGATATGTACCACTGGTGGGATGACCTGTGTAGTCCTTACAAATTAACATGGTTCCACACAGTCAGACCACCATCTAAACATGTATGGGCCTAGATATGTACCACTGGTGGGATGACCTGTGTAGTCCTTACAAATGACATCCGATATTTATGGGACCCACCACAGAGAAAAAGGAAACAGAGGTCTCTTTCTTTTGCAGTGAAAACATGTAACTACATCAAAGCTAGTTACTAAACCTACACACGCACACGCACCTACACTCAACAGATTAATGAAGAATAAATGTTTGCTTACAGTTTTCTCAGAACGTCTCCTCACCACACAGCCTCACCACACAGGCGGGTGGGTCAGTACCACTGTACGTGTATGGGTGGGAGGGTGGGTATAAAAAGAAAAAGTAATAATGATAGGCTGTACAATAAACAAGTCTTTATAATAGTGATTAAAAATTTGCCAGTTTTCAAATTTGTTGTATGAGGGTACTGGAACATCTTCGGTATGTTAAAGTGATAGATTTATGTGTGGATCGATGAACACATACAATATGACATGAACAGGTGGTAAAAATCAGGATTATTATTTGTTATAGCCTTGTAATCTTACTTAATTTGAAGAGAAGTACATTTATTTTTAACTCTACTATATTACTTCCATGACTAGGGTATACATAGTAGACAAATTCAATAAAATAATAAAACCTACAGAAAAATATTAATTTAAAATTGCTATATTCACATTTTTACATGCTAAAATGTAGTGGACGTATCTAAACACTATCTAAAACCCAAGGCAATTTTTAAAACACTATCTAAAACCCAACTGGATTGCAACCAATGTACTATTTTAGTAATAGTTTTAAAATATCAAAAGTAAGTAAATCCATTTTTAGAAAATCAAATGAATAACTTAATCCTAAGTATTTCAACCAACTTCCAGATTATACAAAAAAACTGCCAAAGTTTTAATTTTTTTTGTAAGAAATAATTAAATGGTTTTTTCAATTGAGAACATTTCAGTTTTGAATACTGTAATTAGTTAATAAGTATAATTAATAATGTTTAGGGAAAGAAAAAAAATTGTATTATATTTAGTTTTTCTTACATTTACATTTCACCACATAAAAAAAGTCGTGATATGTTACCTAGAAAAAGAGTTTAATTTTGTACTTAATAATACATTGTTATATAAATATATTTAGTTGTTATTTATAAAAAGAAGATTTTAAGATAATTCCTTTTGTTAAGCGGATGGCTAGCTGCTCATTATAATAAATCATTTTTCAAAACTTGGACTTCATTATAATTGTTTTTTGTACGTTTTTTAACACCTAACCACACTATTGGATAAAGTCGTCAGGTCATTTCTCGTTAATAACTGCTGTTTGTAAATATTATGAGAAATAAAATATTAATATATTATTTATTCATCTTTATAAATCTGTACTTATAAGACAAAAAATTATTCTTGAGGTTTTGGAGTGGAACAAGGGAGGGGCTGAGAAGGTGTTAGTCCAGCCATCCGTATGGAAAACTGGAGATCTAAACTACTTGATACCACCCCAATTTCCTTACTTGACACTGGTGGGTGGGTGGTATATCTCCACTGTACATATATGGTTGGGTGGGTTGTCTATTTCCACTGTACATGTATGGGTAGGTGGGTGGTCTATTACCACATGTATTTCCACTGTTACTGTATGTGTATGGTTAGGTGTGTGGGCCATTACCACTGTATGTCTATGGGTGTGTAGGCAAGCCATTCCCTCTGTACTTATATAGGTGGGTAGGCCATTGCTTCTGTACTTGTCGGCCATAACCACCTGAAAAGGATACATGTAGAGGTACCACTGTGTATAAATAAGGAGTTATTAACTATACTGGCAGACAATTCTGGAAGAAGTCAGTTCTGTGAAATTCCATGGAATATTCCTTTTTATAATTATTTTAATTCGATAAGTATGTTGAGCTCACTGTGTGCATAACAAAGTCATAAGCATCATTAAATGTATACAACAAATTACAATACATATTCTTAACATTGAACACAAAAATATTTATAGAAGTTCATACACATTGACATGTACAGATTCACAAAGAACATACATTTATGATAGTAAATACTCTAATATTTAATTACTCTTTAGCTTTTTATAGACTTACTCAAACACACTTTTTCCTATCACACATCTTTCAAATTATTTTAAACAAAATTTAAAAAATCCTTAGTAACTGTAAACAGTAATTCTTAATTGCCTTAACTTCTTCAAAAAATGTTTTTGTTTTCTAAAGTTTTGAGACAAATTGGTAACATTTTTTACATACCTGGTTCTGAAAAAATTAAAAGTTTTGGTGAAAAACATATATGCTAGTCTTGAAATATAATCACTAGCAATATGCTACCAGTTGTACTTTTTAATTGTCTTAATTTCTTTGGTTTATTTTTTATATACCAATAAACTCATTGCAGGCATGGTGGCTCAGTGGCTAAGGCTTCAGACTGCGGAGGGCAATATCCAAAGTTCAAATCCTCAATGAGCCAACGGTCGGTACTTCACTCATTAAATAAAGTTCACGCACAGGCCTGCAGGCCCATGTGAACTGGCGAATGAAATTAAAAAAAATAACTAATTTAATATAGAACAAATCTGATTCAGGGGACACTAGTCACACTTGTACTGTAAAGTATGTTGAAGTTTGTGGTACATATATACAAAAATATGTGAGTGAAACATTTTCAAGTGAAGTAATGTTCAACTGCAATATGCAAGCGTCAGCTACTGATAACTGGCACTGCCTAGTGGCCAAGCGGGGAAGGAGAGTCAACGGGCTCGACTGTTCTAACCAGTCTTCTGATAGTCAACGGAGTTGCAATTCCAAAGTCAACACCAGGTAGAGAGTCGGAGGGACGAGTGCAACAAAATTATTTCCTAGAGGAGACTGTTATGATCCAAAGGTTCAATTTAGATTCCATGTTTGACAAATTAAAATATGGGATATAAAAACAAAGCTAACCCTTTTTTCCAATCTATATGATTTCCAGAATTAAACAAGTCATTTCAAATACGACACAATACCTGCAGGTTCCAAAGTTGGAATCCTAACTGAGGCCTTGAACTTCAGTACCTGAACAAAGGTCATGCAGATCCATGTGAACTGAAAAAAATTAGGATAAAAATGAATTTACATATATTTATGACACAGTGCTGTTACCCAGCTTCTTGGGGACAAAGTGTTGTGGAGATTGGAGGTGACAGGTTCTATACTTGGTCATCTTAATACTGACACAGCATCCGCTCAATGGTTCCCATCAATGTGGACACTACTAGGTAAGTCTTGGGTGTCATGTTGGGTGGTAGTTAGGGTTTGGATGTTATGTAGGAAAGAAAATTGAGCATCTGGCTTGTCACTTAGCTGAAAATGCTAGTTTTTGAGTAGGTTTTGAGTGGTGTGTGTGCCACTGATGCTGTGTTGCCAGCTGTAGAATGTGCAGGCCAGACTTCTCTGGAGGAAAATCACTCTCCCAAACCCGTTGAGCATAGTAATGTTGATTATTTGCTTATAGGTGATTCGATTCTTCGATTTGCGGGGAAGCCTTGTGAGAACAATGGTTGTATGTACTGTTAGGGTACACTCTGGGGCAAAAATTAAAGATATGAAACATAAATTGATGGGTTTCTTACAGCACCAACCTAAAATAATTCATTTTCATGTAGGAACCAATAACTTACCATCGAAATATTACGGAGGTGCTGGGTACAATGGGGGGTGCGGAAAGCGTGAGACATTGCATTATACGGCGGACCTGTTATACACAACACGAATCCGTTTTTCCAACAGTGTTGTCTTAGTCAACAGCATTTTGCCAAGGTCTGACATTAGTGGTACTGCATTGGCACAATTTAATGACCAGTTGGAGCTGATGTCTGGAAACTTTGGTGTTGTCTTCTTCAAGTGGAATCAGTTGGTGCGAAGGTACCATCTGGCTCAGGATGGCAGGCACCTTAACAGAAAGGGCATGTCTGTGTTTGGAGCAGCACTTTTGAATATCTACGATCAGGTTATGTCCCGTGACATAGCTCCGGATGGGGTATTGTGTAACGATGGTGGCGCTTTGGTGAGTGATGTACTTCCAGTTGACATTGTCAGAGATGGCTTATTGAAACCTGTGGCTGATGGTGTAGATACTGTACCGGAGAGTGAGCTTTTAGTGGACGATGTTGGAGCTGGGTTGCTGGAGCCTGTGGTTGACGGCGTTGAAGCTGTATTGAATGTAGAACTTCCGGTCCGGTGACAGTGACGGATCTGGCTTACCGGGGCGCGTGGATACTGGAAATATGGTGCAGTAAAAAACGGACATTTAAGCTTGATAAATATGTCAGGGTAGCACATCTAAATATGAACTCTTTCCACGAGCTTTGAAGAGATGCGGGCTGTGGTAGAGAATTTAAACCTGGATGTTTTTGGTGTTTCGAAAACTTGGCTAAACGATAGTAAATCTTCTGATGTGTTTGCTATTAAGGGGTATTCATTGTTTAGGAACGATAGAAGAGGGAATGGAGTCGCCTCCAGAGGTGGTGGAGTTACACTATATGTGAAGAACTACTTGCACTTCTCGCTTAAACCACTTAAGTTTGAAAATTGTCCTTTTCCGGAGCAGATTTGTGGAATATTGAAAGGTAAAAATGAATCGTTTTGTATTTGCATTATCTACAGACCAGGGGATATGCCTTACACTTGTCTAGAGCCTGCTCTCTACTCTGTATTTTATGATATGGCCCAGTAAGCAGATAATATCGTTAAAATGGGTGATTTGAATATAAACTTGTTGGATTTATCATCACCAAAGACCCGCTTTGCACATAAACTGTTTAAGAGCCTTGATGACTCAGTTGGTTAAAGTTGCTACAAGAGTTACTAAGACCTTAGCAACTTTGATTGATCACATTATTGTGAATGGCAATGTTGATTATGCACAGTGTGACGTTGTGGTTATGTCAACCATCTATGACTCAAGAGGTATTCGAGTATCTGATCAAGATGACATATGTCAATATAAAAACAAAAAAATCAAAAGAGCCTCCTAGATTTGTTACTTACCGTGACTTCTCCCGATTTGACATTGACAAGATGATACATTGTCCGTCCAGTATTAGGTGGGAAGATGTTATGTGTATGAGCAATGTACATGACATACTAGATTTTATTACCTTTGCTATCACTCTAGCGCGCCTCTAATTATTTATGAATGAAAGCGCGCCTCTAGTACATAAGAGAGTTACCAGAAAGAAATCTCCATGGAGGAATAAGAAAATTATTCAATTAACCGCTGAAAAAGATTATTATAAGGAAAAAATGCTATCCACAACAAATGAAACTGATAAAAAAATATATTGTAAGATTAGAAACATACTCAACCATGAAATAAGACTATCAAAGCAAAATTATTTTAGAACTGAAATGGAGAAATGTAAGAACTCTAAAGACTTTTGGACTAAAATAAGGACTAGTGGTGTTACTGATCCATTTGATCCAGCCATACCAAATTTTGTCAAATATTTGGAGGAAATCAATTAGTATTTCGTCAGTATGGGCTTAGGTAAGCCCAATCTTAGTATGGGCAAAAGCTGATTGTGTACAGTTCTATGAAAAAAACAAATCAGAGAGTGTCACTAGCGATTTTTATTTCAGGAAGAAATAGAATACAAAAGTGCAAGAGGCTTTGAATAGCATCACATCAGAGGCTGTTGGAGCTGATGGCATATCAATAAAAATGATTAAAATGATAAGTCCATATTGTATTGATGCCATAACGCACTTAGCAAACCAGTCATTGGCCACTTCCACTTTTCCGGATGCATGGAAAGAGGCAATTGTACTGCCTCTGCCCAAAGTCAAGACACCTTCATCTGTATCAGACCTGCGTCCAATTTCGGTATTGCCTGCCTTGTATAAGGTGTTGGAGAAGCTAGTTGTTTCACAGATGGTAGCTTTTTTTGGAGTTGAAGAATATCCTTCCAGCCTTGCAGTCTGGGTTCAGAAAGGATCATAGTACAACAACTGCGCTTTTACTAGTTTGTGATGAGTTACTTCAATCAAGGGCAGAAAAGAAAGCATCTCTTCTTGCAATGCTGGATTTTTCACATGCATTCGATTCTATCGACCACAGTATGTTGTTGGCTGTCATGCATTTTTATTGTTTTCGACCGGAAGTGGTTGCTTGGTTTCATTCCTATTTGGTAAATAGGAGACAAAAGGTTAAAATTGGGATGGATTTCTCTTCATCTTTGAGTAGGGTTGCTGGTGTTCCAAAGGGTAGTTGCCTCGGGCCTATTCTATTCACTCTGTTTGCCACCACAATGGGTTCAGGCTTACAAAATAGTCACTTGTATTCATACGCCGATGATGCTCAACTTTGTGTTTCATATGATGCTGGAAGAGCTGACACTGCTGTATCCATTTTGAATTCTGAATTAAGCATTGTCCATGATTAGTCTGAGAGGCATGGGATTAAATTGAACAAGGAAAAGTGTTGTGTATTGTCAATTCCTTCCAATATGGGTTCGGAGTCTGTCAGTATGGTGTTGCTTGGCGGTATCAGACTAAACGAGTGTGAATCCTCAAAGCTCTTGGGCCTCATGTTCGATGGTGACCTCACTTTCTCTGGTCATGTAAGTGCTGTTTGTCATCGGGCCCTTAGTCAACTAAGAATGTTATACAAACATAGGTACTTGTTTCCTAAAGAGACCAAGCTTCGCCTTGTCCAGGCTCTTGTGCTCTCTGTGATCGATTATTGCTTCCCTGTATATGGCAATATTGTGTCTAAAGGAGATTTAGACAAGTTACAGAGAGTGCAAAATGTATGTGTCAGGTATGTATGTGAACTAAGAAGGTTTGACCATGTTTCGGAGGCGCAACGATCACTGGGTTTGCTGACTGTGACTGATACCTGTACTCTGCGCTCTTTATGCCTTAGTTTATAGAATCTTTACCACTGGCAGGCCGGGATATTTAAGGGAAAAACTAAAAAAACAGGTCTCAGATCCGATCTCACAGCACTAGACAGGATCAAGTTTTGGAGATGCCTCGCGTTTGCCGTGAATTTGAAAGAAAAGGATATGTGTACTTGCTCCCAAATTATTTAATGAATTTTCCTCCAGCTTAACAGGCCAGGGTGTATCTGAAACTACATATAAAAACAATGTATATACATATTTAATGTATAATACAAGCTGATATATCCATGTATAACTGTACTGTATACATAACTTTATGTTTTAATTATGAATAATTAAAATTAGCTTTTAATTTTTTTAATAATTGTAATAGGACTTGAGTTGTTTTGTAAATCAGCATTGTTTGTTGAAAACCACTCCAAAATAAAGACCTTATTTATTTATTTATTTAAAATCAGACCAATAATATGTGGTTCGGATTCCATGTAAAACTATAGGTCCCTTGGAACCCTTGTTGTTAGGCTATTAATAAATGGCTTTCTCTAAGGAACAGTCAGCCTTAGTAACAATGACTACACTCGTTTCCCATTTGACAATGACAATCATATTTGCCCATATCTCTGCTATCGGCGTCTTAATGGTGAATAATAATGAATATGACAATGTAGCTAATATAGAATCTAAAAAAAATAACTGGTATCAAGTTTACTAATAAGATAATATGTTTCTTGTAAAATTAAAAAAATATATTATTTATTAAATATTTTTACTTCAACAAAATATATTTTAACTTTATTTAACAATCTTTTTTACAACTAAAGAGATTTGTATTGGCAAAAATTTAAAACATAAGAAAATGTGCAATTAGTATATTAAGGTAACAGTATTAAATTAGCTGACTTCAGAATATGGAATACCAGGTCCAAGATTTGAAACCCAACTGAATTAATGGTCGGTATTTCAATTGTTGAATTAAGTTCACGCAGGCCATGTGAACTAGCAAGTGAAGTTTAAAAGAGAAAAGTAGAGCCTGGAAATTCATCAAAAACCGTTTTTACATCAATGTGCTGTATCTAATTAAATGTAATTTTATTTAGATTATTTTACTTTGTGATTTAGAGGAATGATACAAAACCAACAACGTAAATTTATTGTAGTTTTAGGGTGATTAAAATAGTGTAGATTTAGTAAAAACTGAGTTTATTGGAGGTGTGGTAGCTTAGTGTCTAAGGCTGTACAGATTTTATTGAAGCAGGTGTTGTTAGAGGTTGCTATACGAGTAGCTATATTAATATTAGGTGATAAGTTGAAAGATCTCAAAAGATTCAAAAATTGCAGTTTCACATTAGATCCAACTTCTTCCAACAAGTATCTGTTAAAATCTCCTGTAATAACCACACACACCCATTCTTGTATTGAAATGTTACTTTAATTTACACTTTTTCAAATTGTAAATCT